>JAODAL010060768.1:0-20704 GCA_025379985.1 Phyllomedusa bahiana | reverse complement strand
TTATACATTCAGAGCTTTAAATGAAAACGAGACTCGACAATTCATTTGAACCCCCTTCCCTTCATAAAGTGTCCCTTGTTCTAAGGTCAAAAACATTTCATGCAGTGACATTGTCAATGTTTTTTTAAATACTTGCGCCCTTTGGTTTTTGGTCCTCTGATTATACATAGTTGAAATTATTGGTACTTTAGTTACTGCACTGTTTTCTCATAGGTGTTGATGACCATGAAATTAGGAGAAAAGGATAACATCAGTATATAAATTAAAAAACACATAGAAATAAGGCAAGTATTTGGGAACCCTTTTTGTTGGGGACGTCTTTTATGAAGAAAATATGAGTTTTATTTTCCAGGGTAAAAAAGCACAGTTCAAGCAGGAGCCATGTATTTGCACAAAAAAGGCTAAAAAAATTCAGTGTAGGTAAACAGGATATGATCCTGGGGAATATTTCGGGGTTATTGTATTAATGTCACTTTTTAATTGTATATGTTAAAGGGGTTTTCCCCAATAATTTAATGTAGTTCAGGCTTGTAAGACTGAAAAATAAAAAAACAAAACCTTACAATTTCCCCCTTTTAAACACACCCCCAGGTCCGGGGCCCGGGGTGGGGTTGTATAGTTTGTTATAGTACGGGGGTTTTCGTTTTTTTAATAGTGGTGGTTGACTCACTGTGATTAGCAGCATGAGGTTGAAAAAGTTCGGGCCCTTGGGCCCTTGATGCCCTGTGTATGAAAAATTTTGTCCCCCCAGTAGTTTTAAAAAATAAAAAGAATTTTCCCCTTGACCCGGGATGGGTATGTAGGAGGCTAAAGCAGCGGAAACCACAGCAGTCTACTGCCCAGGGTACTGCACCCAAAGGGGGAACCCAAGTTTTTGTAGGTTTAGGAAAGCCCCCCGAAACTCTTGCAGACACTGTCGCACAGGAGCAGAGTATGTGTGCAACTTTCAAATTTCCCTGGGGCTAGCCATATCTAATATATGAATGGTCTCAGACTAAGACCACAAAGCATTTGCAAAATGTAAAATTCTATTAAAAACCCCGTAGGGTTCTCTTGAGAGGTAAAAGGTGTGTATTACAAGAAGAAAATGTTCCGTTCGCTTTGCCCAAAGGGTTTCCCTACCCTTCTCTGGTAAAAAGGTATCTTACGTACTAAAAAAAAAAGTCCAAACCCCAAAATGTCAAACCCAAAAACTGCAATATTTTTTATTATATATAAGTGGGACAGTGAAGGCGGGGTTTAGGGGAAAGGATTTTTCCCCCTAGAATACTCTCCTATGTGGCCTTAGGGTGTACTTGGGCAGATGTGTGTCACGAAGGGGCCTGGATTTGATGAAGGAAAACTGACCGCTATGCACTTCTTCAACACTCAGTAACCAATGCAGACCCATGTGAAAGGCTTCTCCTTGCCTTCAATAACTACTTAGAGACAAATAGATAGGTCTGATATCAAATCCTGTGCATAAATGTGAACATCATAGCACCTCAAAACAGGTTTGTACACAATCAACAACGTGGTATGAAGCAATACTACATGGCAGAAAGCTTTGAAACAATTGAATTACAAGCAAACATCATGGGCAACATGTATGAACGGGGCTGCGCATGATATCTGGCGTCTTTTCAGCCCAACATCAGGCGCAGCCCCATTCATACATTTTCAAATCTCCTGTGGGCGCACTAGAACCGTAGCGAAGCTACATATTTATAGCTTCGCTATGGCATTTTTAGGCACGTTACAGTCAGAACAGGTAGAGCACTTTCACAGTGGTATACCTGAGCCAGAGATGTCTAATGCGCCTAATGTCTAGTGAGCCAACTACGCTGTCTAATGCGCCTAATGAATATGTTAGGCGCATTGTTCGTAAAACTCAACACTTTTTAATGCGCCGTACATAAATGGACATTTTGAGGGCGTTCTGTTGGCGTGTTGCAACACACTCGTAATATTAGACACATATATGAATGTAGTTCGGCAAAACTAGGTGCATTACTGCTCGGACAGGCAGACCTATTTCAATTATTCTGCATACAGCAAGAGTCAGCACAGGTATTGCTGGGACCTGTGGTCCACCAAGCAAGATCAGTACCATAGTTTCTATTCACTGACATGCTATTCTATTGACTTTTCTTTTATTTCCAGCCTATCTATAGCCTTTATACGTGTTGGGCACATTACTAATGCGTCTAAGTTTCGTAATGCGCCAAACACACAGATGAAGTGCAATTAACTTTAGATATTATTTTATAATTGCACAAAAATCACTTTCATACATTCAGACGCATTATACACTGAAAACGAGACTCGACAATTCATTTCGAACCTCCTTCCTTCATACATGTCTCCCTTAGTTCTAAGGTCAAAACATTATCACTAGCAGTGACATTGTCAGTGGTATTTTAAAGTATCTTGTGACCTATGATTTTCTGTGTCCCTCTGATTATACATAGATGTAATTATTGGCTACTTTAATTACCTGCACTGTTTTCTCATAGGTGTCTGATGATCCATGATATTAGGATGAAAAGGATAACATACAGTATGATACAATTAAAACTACATAGCAATATAGGCAAGTATTTAGGGTAACCCTTTTAGTTGGACGTCTTTATGAAGAAAATACTGAGTTTTATTTTCCATGGTAACAAAGCATCAGTTCAAGCAGTGAGCCATGATACTTGCACAGAAAAAGGCTATAAAAAGTCAGTGTAGGTGACTAGGATATGATCACTGGGGAATATTATCGGGGTATATTGTATTAATGTCACTTTTTCATTGTATATGTTAAAGGGGTTTCCAATAATTTAATGCATAGTTAGGCTTGTAAGACTGTAAAATAAAAAACAAACTTACCTCTACAATCTCCTCTATTACAGCATCGCCAGGTCCAGGGTCCGTGGTGTGGGTTGTATAGTTGTGTACGTAGTACCGGTGTGTTCGTTTTTATAATAGCTGGTGGTTGACTCACTGTGATTATGCAGCATGAGGTTGAAAAAGTTCTGGCCTTGGGCCCTATGATGCTCTGTGTAGTGCAACAACTTGTCCCCCCAGTAGTGTTAAAAGAATAAAAAGAATTTTCCGTGACCCTGGGATGGCTGCTATGTAGGAGGCTAAAGCAGCAGAACCACAGCAAGATCATACTGCCTAGGGTACTGCACCAAGGAGAGAACCCAACCGTATTTGTAGGTTGAGGAAAGCCTCCTCGCGAAACTACTATGCAGACACTGTCAGCACAGAGAGCAGAGCTATAGTGATGCAACTTTCATCAATCTTCCCTGCAGGTGCTAGTCCATATCTAACTATATAAGAATCGTGTCTCAGTACTAAGAGCCACCAAGCATTTGCAAGATGTAAAACTTCTATTAAAACCTACTGTAGGCTGTTCTCTTGATGAGAGTAAAAGATGTGTGCTATTTACAAGAAGAAGATGTTCCCGTCGCTTTGCCAAGGCTTTACCCTACCCTCTACTCTGGTAACTGGTATCTTACGCTACTACATAATAAGATCCAAAGCCCAAACATGTCAACCAACATACTGCAATATATATATATATATATATATAGTGTGAGACAGTGACAGGCGGAGTTGTAGAGGGAAGGATTTTTCCCCCTAGAATACTCTCCTATGTGGCCTTAGGGTGTACTTGGGCAGATGTGTGTCAGAAGGGGGCCCGGATTTGATGAAGGAAAATGACCGTATCATTCTAACACTCGTAACCAATGCAGACCCATGTGAAAGGGCTCTCCCTTGGCCTTCATTTAAATACTTAGAGACAAATAGATAGGTCTGATATCAAATCCTGTGCATAAATGTGGGAACATCATAGCACCTCAAAACAGGTTTGTACACAATCAACAACGTGGGATGAAGCCATTTTACATGGCAGAAAGCTTTTAAAAAATTGAATTTCAAGCAAAATCATGGGCAACATGTATGAACGGGGCTGCGGCATTTATATCCTGCGTCTTTTCAGCCCAACATCAGGCGCAGCCCCATTTCATACATTTTCAAATCTCCTGTGGGCGCACTAGGAACCGTAGCGAAAACTACATATTTTTTGCTTCGCTATGGCATTTTTAGGCAGTTTACAGTCAGAAAGGTAGGCACTTTCACAGTGGTTAAATGAGCCAGAGATGTGCCCTAGCGGCTAGAATGAAAATGATTCGGGGCGTCACTAGGTGTTTATTCGGGGCAAAAGCCCCGAAAATAACCCTGTCCCCGGTCTTCCCCGTGGGTTGTAGGCAGCGCTATGTGCCTGCACGCCGACAATCTATGAGTTATGGGGCCCCTTAAAACACATCAGCCCCCGGCCGTTCCCAGGAGGGGGGGGGGAGGAGACTGCACCGCTCCCGGAAACTTAGGAAAAGAGGGGGGGGGGCCCTGTCCCCCCTGAAGCTCTGACTGTCGGATTCCTGTGCTGCAGCCGGCTGAGCGAGAGCCCGGAAAGCAGGAAGCAGCACATGTGAGGGGGCCCGCCCCCTGGCGGCTGCTGGGTCCTGGACCATGCAAACAACTCAGCCTTTGAGGCAACGCACGCATCTCTCTCACCCACGGTGCCCAGGGGGGTTAAGTGAGTGAGTACCCTAACTGTAGAGACCTGTGTAGTTAGTATAAAAAGGGCAAAACCACAAAAATCTTCAAAAATATGAATTGTTTTTTATGTATAAGGTGGTATCCCATAGTGTATGTGTGTTTTTTTATGTATTGTTGATGGTGTGTATATATGTGATTTGTGTTGCTGTGTGTATAATGTTTTGTGTAGCATTGGTATATATGTTTGTGTGTGCATTGGTATAAAATGTTTGTGTGTATGCATGTGTGTATATTGTTGCATGGTGTGATAATTTTTGATGTGTTGATGTGTTTTTAAATAAATATATATATATATGGTGTGCGGTGTGTGTAATTAATTATATGTGTGTGTGTGTGTGTGTGTTTTTAAATATAATATGGTGTGTGTGTGTGTATATATATTTAATTTTGTTTTGGTTGTGTGTGGTATAATACACCACCGGCCACTTTATTGGTACACCATGCTAGAAGGGTTTTGGACCCCCTTTTGCCTTCAGAACTGCTCAATTCTTCGTGGATAGATTCAACAAGGTGTTTTAAAAATGCCAATTGGACCAAGGGCCCCAAGGGGAGTGCCAAGAAATATTCCCCACACCAGCACCCAACCCAACCCGCCTGAACCCCTTGATACAAGGCGGATGGTCCATGCTTTCATGTTGTTGAGCCAAAAATTTTGACCCTCCATCCCAATGTGCGCGAAATCGAGACCATCAGACAGGCAAAAGTTTTTCCAATCTTCTACTGTCCAATTTCGATTTAGTTGGGGAAATTGGAGCCTAGTTTCCTGTTTTTAGCTGAAAGGGGCACCCGGTGTGGTCTTCTGCTGCTGTAGCCCATCTGCCTCAAGTTCGCCCCTACTGTGCGTTTTTAAGATGCTCTTTTGCCACCTTGGTTTTAAAAGGGTGGCTATTTGAGTCACTGTTTTTCCTTTTTATCACCCCGACCAGTCGCCCCTTCCCTTTGACCTTGGCATCAAAAAGGCATTTCCCCACAGGAGCCGCTCACGGGTGTTTTTTCTTTTTCGGACCATTCTCGTAAACCCTAGAGGTGGGTTTTGCGTGAAAATCCCCCGGGTCAGCAGTTTTTGAAATACTCAGCCGCCCTTCTTGTCCAAAAACCATGCCACATTCAAAGGCACTCAAAAAACCTTTCTTCCCCTATGATGCTCGGGTTTTAATGAAGGAGATTTTCTTGGGCCTGTCTCATCCTAAAAGCATGGTTTCCGCCATGGATTGGCTGATTAGAAAAATTAAATGTTAAAGGGAAAATTGGACAAGTGTAAATAACAAAGTGGCGGTGAGTGATTATTAATATTTATATATATTTATATATATGTATAAAGTGTATGTTGTGCATGCATATGTGTGTAATGTGTATGTACGTAATAGTGTTTGTGTATAAACCCAAATTATCCACAAAATTTTTCCCCTTTTTTGTCATAAAATAAATTTCCGTTGTGTCCTTTACAATGTAAACTACGCCTGTGGAAAAGTATTGAAAATTTTTTTTTACCCGTTATTTCAGGGGTTTTTTCGTTTTTAGCTGCTGCAGCAGACAAAGGGTAGTTTTACAGGCATAATTTTCGGGGGATTTTGTGGTGATTTGCCCTTTAAATACGCTCTCTATGAAACTATGAATTACCCTGTCGTGTTCCCCCGGGTACAATCCGATGGTATTGTACGCTGGAGGGAGAAGTGACAGTCCCCCGATAGAAGTCGCAGTTCTTGGGGCGTGAAAAATGCCTGTGAACCCCCCCCTATTTGGCAAACTTAACAAAAAGGGCCCCTGCCCCCGGATGTTTTGGGACCCGCAACCCCCTGACCTATTTAGCCCTTGACAGCGGGTCAAAAATCGGACATTCTAGTGTTTTTTTCCTTTTAAATTTGCTGTGTAAACACCAAATTTCATGCATGCCGCCCCATGTGATTCATTGTGGTTATTGTTGTGGAAAAAAGTTGCATGGAGTCGCAATAAGGGTAAGTTCACATGGCTTAATTGCGAGGTATGCATTACTCGCGGTGCGAAAACACCGCGAAAAAAATGACATGTCCTTATCTCCCCAGGCGTACAAAGATCTATTTTACGGCGGGGGAGGAGGCGAATCCCCCAGTTCTCTATGAGAACTTGGATTCCTAATGCTGGGGGGCTTTTGTGGTATTAGAGCGCGTCGCCCGAAATAGCAGCGAAAAGGCCCCAAAAATAAGCCGTGTCAACATACCCTAAGACTTCTTTGACTTTTCATGAATGTGTCAGCATTTAAAAAAGTTTGTGAAGTATTCATAGCATAAGAGAGTTCTGCTCTAATACAGCTTTCACTCTTTAAATGTCTCCATGTCTGCAAGTCTTTCATTATCAGTGGTTAATACTGCACCTCGCATATAATAACATGTTTAAAATACATAACAGAACAATTCCGTCTGATTACATTTTCAAACAAACTCATTGATGTGAATTTTATGTGAATGTTCTACCTGGAATGAAATGACACATCTTAAGCTGCATTAGGTATTGTACCAGTTTAGACTTGACAGATGATGTCATTTGAAATGCCTGATGCGCCTGACATTTCTGCAAGAAAGAATCATTCACTTAATAAAAAAATATTAAAAATAATAATAAAAAAAATCTAAACTAAGCCGCTAAAGAGATTGCAGCAGCCTCCAGTTCTAGACCATTAATAGCATACTACACCAACCAGATCAGAGAAAGGGATTACCAGACCAACGTTCTACTGTCTGGGGTCTGATATAAAATGCTTGCTGGGATCTCAATTCACAGTCCTACTGTCGCATTTCGGTAAAATAATATAAAGAGGTTTCATAAAATTGGAAATTATTTGACAGCTCTAATAAATCACTTTAAACTGACTGCAAAAGTCGGCAATGGAAATCTATCAGCATTTATACAGCGATTTTATTCTTTCTAAAGGATTTAGAATAAATGGAACAGTTACTGCCTTTATGGATACATATTCATAGAATATTTAAATATTTTAATATACAGATATAGATGTTATTTGATTGAGTTTATATTCTATTAACATACAGTACTTGCAGGAGTTAAAAACTTTTTTTTTGGCTGCTTTTACATGGGTGATATTGCTTTTGAGTCCCAACCTGAAGAGTTCCAGGAGTTCCAGTAATCTAGATTACGTGCCATTATTTTTGTTGTTCTACTGGTAGTTATCGGCAGAATTGCAAAAAAAATGAAATTCCCATCTCCAATTTTTTTTTCATTTTTGACAAAAAAGTGCACAATGTGACGTCATCACAATAATGAGCCATATGTATGAAAACTGTTTATAGTAACCTATAGGCAAAAAAATGAGTTTTAGACCTAAACAGGTTCATACATATGGCCCATTATTGTGATGACATGTCACATTGTGCACTTTTTTGTCAAAAATGAAAAAAAAATTGGAGATCGGAATTTCATTTTTTTTGCAATTCTGCCGATTGTGTTAAAAAATTGCCTGTTTTACTGTATGTCCTTACTCAATGCATATTTCCTTTACATTTCCTTATAGAGCACCTGTCATCAAGAATTAAATAATAAACTGAATATTAAGAGTCAAAAAATGTATAAAAGATGTGGGGCGACATGTATGAACCTTGGAGCTCACAGGCCTGTTCTAAATCACTTTGAGGCAGTGTAGAATGTGCCAGAATATATGATGCTGTTCTTCTGCAGGTCATACATACAGGCGCAGTGTAGAGCCAATACCACAAGTCTGGCTCAGGCACCACCTTTACCCTGGTCTGGCTGTTCTTCCTGCAGGTAAAAAACATAAAAGGGCAGTAAAGCCAATACCACAAGTCTGGCTCAGGCACCACCTTTACCCTGGTCTGGCTGTTCTTCTGCAGGCCATACATACAGGGCAGTGTAGAGCCAATATCACAAGTCTGGCTCAGGCACCACCTTTACCCTGGTCTGGCTGTTCTTCTGCAGGTTTTACATACAGGGCATGTAGAAACCAATACCACAAGTTCCCGGCTCAGGCACCACCTTTACCCTAGTCTGGCTGTTCTTCTGCAGGCCATACATAAAGGGCAGTGTAGACAATACCACAAGTCTGGCTCAGGCACCACCTTTAACCTGGTCTGGCTGTTCTTCTGCGGGTCATACATCGGGGGCAGTTTAGAGCCAATACCACAAGTCTGGCTCGGCACCACCTTTTCCCCTGGTCTGGCTGTTCTTTGCCGGTCATAATACAGGGCGTGTAGAGCCAAAAACCACAAGTCTGGCTCAGGCACCCCCCTTTACCCCTGGTCTGGCTGTTCTTCTGAGGTTTTTTTTTTTAAAACAGAGCGTGTAAGCAATACCACAAGTCTGGCTCAGGCCCCACCTTTCCCCCTGGTCGGCTGTTCTTCTGAGTTCATACTTTACAGGCCAGTGAATGCCAAACCACAATTGGTCAGCACCACCTTTAACCTTCTGGTTTTAAACTTTTCTGCCCCTAGATTTGGCGTCAAAGAACATAAAATGGTCTTTTTCATAATTTGGTGCGACCCCCCAGAACGCCCCAAATCTTGGAGCATAAAAGTGTCTTTGGGGCTTTAAAAAAAGGGCATTATCGCCCCAAATTTGAGTCCCACCTGTTCATACATTTTTTTGGCTCAAAACCCCAGAAAACTGGCGCAGCCCCATTATACATGTCGCCCATGGTCCTCTACAATAAATTATTGCTCATTTTTATAATCAAAGATTCATCCAAAATGGTAAACTTAATATTACAACTAAATTAGCCCTGCCCATATGAACACTTGTTAAACTGCACTGCAGCCGCGAAAACATACACTTTTGGTGGGAGTTGAGGTTAACAATGCCCCTTTTGAGACCCCAGGTGTTTGAGAAAGTTTGCACGTGTGATGCCTTAATGGTTGAGATTAGAGATGGGGCGGAATTGATTATAACGAGTGGAATTCGTTTAGGAATTTCAGGAAAAACTTTAGGTTCGGACCGATTTCGAAAATTTGGGGTACTTCGGGTGAACGAAATGTGTGCTTTTGATTGACTCTAATAATGGCATGCGGCACCATGGAGCGACAATGGGGCAAAGCACTCTGGGGGATGATAGGGCATAGCCTGATATGACATTGTGCTAGAGATGAAGCCAATCAGAGACGGCGTGTTCTGTGACTCAACAGAATATTTTTTGTCATGAGCGCAGCTGGGAGCTCACACTCTCAATCTCACTTGTACTGAGGGAAGGTGCTGCTGCGCGGTGATAGCGCTTTCTGAGAACTGATTTGTTACAAGCGATTTCTGTGGGGTGTCTCAGCTTGTCTCACGAGATGTTCTATGATGTGCTATTCTTGAATTTTTTTGGTAGGTATTGGAATCTGAATTCACCTAGCTCCCCGTGCGTCCACTGCAGCTGGCATATAATGCCACTATACACCGCCCCCCCTAGTGGGATCTAAGACCAGTTCCTGTTGTATTAATTTAAGAAACAGCGTTTTTACAATACATAAATACCACTTCATTTTTGGATGCTGAAATTTTTTTTTAATGAGCAATTTACATCCAGGGGTTAATTAAAGAGTGTTTTGCTGTGTGTTGCTGACAAAAAATAAACGGTCTTTTTCAACGGCCAAAAAAAATCATATTCATATTTTTTTTAGGTAGCCTAAATTCAAAAAGCAAAGGCTAATTACAACTGTATCTCTTGTTGTGTGGCGTAGAAAACACGCACTTGTAACCACGCTACTAGTTTGTGCGGCTCTTTTCTTTGGCGCAATTTACATCAGGGGTTAATTTAAGCGTTGTTTTGATGGTGTGCTGAAAAAAATAAACCGTCTTTTTCAACGCCAAATATTATATATTTTTTTTGGTAGCCTAATTCACAAGCAAAGGCTAAATTACAAACTGTATCTCTTGTTGTGTGGCGTTGAAAAACCCCGCATTGTAACCGCTAAAACAAAGTTTGTGCGGCTCAATTTTTTTGGCGAAATTTTTAAAATCGGGGTTTAAATTTAAGCGTTGTTTTGCGGGTGTGCTGACAATAAATAAACCGTCTTTTTCACGCCAATATATATATATTTTTATTTGTAGCCTAATTCACAAGCAAAGGCAAATTACAACTGTATCTCTTGTTGTGTGGCGTAGAAAACACGCAATTGTAACACGCTACTAGTTTGTGCGGCTCAATTCTTTGGCGCAATTTACATCCAGGGGTTAATTAAGCGTTGTTTTGCTGGTGTGCTGACAAAAATAAACCGTCTTTTTCAACGCCAAATATAAAAATAATTTTTAGCTAGCATAAGTCACAAGCAATGGCAAATTACACCTGTATCTCTTGTTGTGTGGCGTAGAAAACACGCAATTGTAACACGCTTCTAGTTTGTGCGGCTCATTTCTTTGGCGCAATTTACATCCAGGGGTTAATTAAGCGTTGTTTTGCTGGTGTGCTGACAAAAATAAACCGTCTTTTTAAACGCCAAATATATATATAATTTTTTTGGTAGCCTAATTCACTAGCAAAGGCATATTACAACTGTATCTCTTGGTGTGTGGCGTAGAAAACACGCAATTGTAACACGCTAAAAGCTACTAGTTTGTGCGGCTCAATTCTTTGGCGCAATTTACATTCAGGGGTTAATTAAGCGTTGTTTTGCTGGTGTGCTGACAAAATAAACGTCTTTTTCACGCCAAATATATATATTTTTTTTTGGTAGCAAATTCACAGCAAAGGCTAATTACAACTGTATCTCTTGTTGTGTGGCGTAGAAAACACGCAATTGTAACACGCTACAAAGCTACTAGTTTGTGCGGCTCAATTCTTTGGCGCAATTTACATCCAGGGGTTAATTAAGCGTTGTTTTGCTGGTGTGCTGACAAAAAATAAACCGTCTTTTTCAACGCCAAATATATATATTTTTTTTTGGTAGCCTAATTCACAAGCAAAGGCTAATTACAACTGTATCTCTTGTTGTGTGGCGTAGAAAACACGCAATTGTAAAAACGCTACTAGTTTTTTTGCGGCTCATTCTTTGGCGCAATTTACATCCAGGGGTTAATTAAGCGTTGTTTTGCTGTTGTGCTGACAAAAATAAACAGACTATATCAACGCCAAAAATATATATTTTATTTAGGTAGCCTAATAAACAAGAAAAAGCGAATTACAACTGTAACTCTAGTAGAGTGGCGTAGACAACACGCAATTGTACCACGCTACTAGGTTGTGCGGCTCAAATTCTATTGCGCAATTTAAATCCAGGGGTTAATTAGCGTTTGTTTTGATGCCTGTGCTGAACAAAAATAAAACGTCTTTTTCAACACAGAAATATATTAACCATTTTTTTGTAGCATAAATTCAACAAGCGAAGGTTAATTAAGCCTGTTTGTGCTTTTACCTTTAGTTAAAACACACAGTGATTGTAAACGACCACATAAAAGTAAATCTTTTCCTGGCCATTTGTGGAGCGCAATTTATAACCAAGGGTTACCCAAGCTTGTTACTGGGTTCATTTTGGATGTCAAAAACAGGGTGTATATTTATCATATAA
Source organism: Phyllomedusa bahiana (assembly GCA_025379985.1). NCBI lineage: Eukaryota > Metazoa > Chordata > Amphibia > Anura > Hylidae > Phyllomedusa > Phyllomedusa bahiana. The sequence continues at coordinate 8,624 of JAODAL010060768.1, read as the reverse complement.
GACAAGCTTCATCAACAGTGTCTGTACATTTTAGAACAAACAGTATGTCAGCAGAGAGGTGGCAGGGCTCTGAAACTGCGAGTGGCAGTGCACAAACTTTTCTGTAACGGCCCAGGTCGCAGCTACTCAAGCACGGGGGTCGTCGCAAGCAGGGGGTTCACTCGGTGAGGCCACAACTGCCGCTGTCATCTAGCGGCCGGGGGTGTGTTGTTCAGCAACCAAAGGGTTCTTGAGTGGTTGACTAGGTCATTACCTCTGCCTCCAGATGACATCTGACAACCCCAGCAAGAGTCGGTGGGAACCTCAGACAACAACACTTAGTTGGCATGGCCCGGGAGCGGAGTCAGCGGCCCTCACATAGTAGCGACCCTCACCTGTCCTAAGCCCGCCTCTGTCCAATCCAGTTCCCTCAGCCAGGTATCTACTTTGTGGTTTGGGATCAGCGCCAATATATAGCGAGGTATGAACAATTTGAGGAGGGCAGTCAGCAGTACGTGGCAGCGAAGAAATGGGGCCAATATCCCCAAGCTTCTTGCAGTAGGCGGCAAGTTAGATGTGGAGAGTGGCTATGGGAGGTCATGTGGGAGGGGTCAGCCTCGGCACTTAACCAAGTCGGTATGAGGACAGTAGTGCGATGAAACACAAATAGATGATGATGTATGCCGACCGACACTTGGGAGCAGGGGTGAAAGCAAGGGCTTCATCATCGTCAGGAGAAGAGGGCTGTCAGCTTGGCGTCAGGCAGCGGCGCGAGCCGCAAGTGGTTGTGTGGCGGCCTGTTGAGTTCGCAGGGGGTAAGCAGAGGGTGAGGTCGGGAGGGAGAGCCAACGCGGGACACGGCCGGTAGATAACCCGCTTCGCAGGTCCAAGCAGTAGCGGCACAGGGTCAGCGAAGCCAGCGGGGCTGTAGTCACTAGTGCATGGGGAGCGTTGGACGGTAAATCAGCTACTCGGCGGTGTGGCAGTTCTTTGCTAAGACACCGGAGGAGACGAATATGGGTATATGTAGAATCTGTGGGCAGAAGAAAAGTAAGCGTGGCCAGGGAGCTAACGTTGGCACAACTGGCCGCGTCAAACATGCAGCATCACCATCCTGTTGGCCTGGGAGAAATCGTGGGTCAGATGTGGTGGTCCATCCTGCGCTGCAGCAGAGCAGCAGCAGCGGCCAGTGGCAACCATGCCATTTCAGCCAGTCAAGGGCCTCCACCTCCTCTGCAGAAGGCAGCTGTTTCTCCTTTGTCATCCTCTCCCGGTCCAGATGCTCCTGCTCCTCGCGACTCATGGCGCCAGCAGTCGTTCAGAGAGGCGCTTGTAAAGAGACAACAGTATGCGTTCCAACCATCCTAAGGTGCAGCAGCTGACCGTGCTCATGTCAAGTTGTTGGTACTGCAGTCCCTCCCTTTCCAATGGTGGACTCTGCACATTAGAGAACTAATGGCTTGCGTCCGAGCCGAGAATGGAGAGTTTCCAAGCCGTATTTCTTTTCCAAAAGGCAGTAAGCACTTCATAAATATGTAGAACAGAAAGTGGGTCAGTCCTTGAGCTTATCGGTTTGGTTCCAAGGTACACGGCCCAGCGCGGACGTCTGGAGCTGTAACTAACGGTCAGGGACCAGTACATGTACTTTTACGGATCCCCAATGCGTGAATGAATGTGCTTCTGCCTGGCACACCACACTTGGACAGGAGACGACTGCTTTTCTCTACACGTTGTCAAAACTGCTGCTCCTGCGCCCCAATGTCCGCCTCCTCCTTCCGTCCACACCACCACCATCTCAGCTCCACAGTAATCCTCCATCATTAACACATGTGTAGGGCACCAGCGGTTGTCACGCAGTTCATACACCTGTCTGCTCGAGCGAACGGAAGTCACACAGGGGTGAATACTTGCTCCGCGTCATGCAGCAAAGAAATCGATGTGTGGCTTTCTCCGCGCCAACTGCAAATCGGAACCATGGTGACGGGACAATGGAAGGAACTGTGTCCGCGCTGCACCGAGGAGGGATGGTCATCGCGCCCTGCTTGGCGCACGTGTTCAATCTGGTTGGTAAAAAGGTTTCCTGAAGTCTTCCACCGATCTTCAAACATTCTGAAAATGGCACAGGAAACAGTTGCATGCACTTTATCCATTCGTACAAACCAGAAACACCCTCCTCGAGTTGCAGCGGCAGAACGGCCTCCCCCCACTCGCTATGATATGCGGATTGTTTCACCCGCTGGAATTCCAGCCTGCACATGTTGGACCCGACTGTATGAACAGAGAAAGGGCCATTAACGATTTTTTGATGATCCAGGGCAGACTGAAGTAACTTCCCTGGTAACTCTTTGATGTCAGCCAGTCGGCAAGCTCTGCGGTGCACCTGGTTTGTTGAGGCCATTCGAGGAAGGCACGTTAATTGTCAGTCGCCAGGACTCGGGATGGAAGAAACGTCATTCCACTGTTCATGTCATGGAACAGATGCTGAAAAATCTGTTGGGCAGGGGACTGGAGATGTGGCGACTACATCTCGTGGCCACATGAGTCCGGTGGGGAATCTGAAATGGAGGAGGAGGGAGGAGGAGGGGAGGACATTGGTGCGAGAAGCATTGTCTGAGTGTGAAATGATGGATTTTCTACCAGGTGTCACAGAGAGAGGAAGGAGCAGTGAGCAGCTGGAGGAGGTGGATGGTGATGAGGAAGACGAGGCAGATGGACTCCCAAGCACGTGGCAGTATACAGTGGAAATGGTGGCAGGAGCCCTCGGAGTCACTTGTGCAGATGGTCCCTCAGCATGCTTATTTGCCTGGCTAGTGACAGACGAATAGGGTCAGGGCATCACGGCAGTGGGTGACTTCTGGCTCTCCACCCTATTGGACCCCTCGCTACCGGTCCAAAATGGGAGCTTTTCCCAGCTATTGAGAGGGAAGGACAAATACTCAATACTATAGGGAAATCCTCCGTAATCAGTTGGCCGCTGCCTATGTGCGGCATCGTCCTCTCCTCTGACAGGTTGACCGGGGGGTTTCCTCAATGCGCTCACGTACCTACCTGCCTGCGGCTGCTGGGTTCGAAGGTGGGGGTGTAGGACAGTACCAGATCAATCAGCAGTAACCTAAGTCTGGAAGTCACTAATGAGCAGCTTCCTTCACCAGCCTATGTGAGGAGGGCAGTCCTACCATGCAGCAGCAGCAGCAGCAGGACATGGAGCATTCCCTGAACCAACAGGTTGTGGCCTACTTGGACAGCACTCTGCCACCCCAGTTAGAAGATCGCTGGACTACTGGGCAGCCAAACTGGTTGTGGGGCGCAACTTGACGAGGTTTTTGCAGTGGAGATGCTGTCCTGCCCGGCCAGCTTAGTGTGGCATCAGGCGGGAGTTTTCAGTGCGGCGGGGGCTCATTCGTTACCCAAGGAGAACCGCTGTCCACGGGAAATGTTAACGACTGGGACTTTGTCACGATGAATTCAGGGTCTGATCGGCCAGGATTTCCACCACACCAATGCCTTTAGGCGGTCAGTCTGGGTTCAAACTACTGCCTCATGGCCACTTATTCTATGCCGCACCGACCATGGAGTGCACAAATCTGTTGATAGTTTCTCCATCTGCCTACCACCGTCTTTACCAGGGGACTGTATTGCCACCCACCTCAAACACTCTGTCATTGTGCCATCTATGTGCTCATGCTTGCTGCTGCTGTTGCCGTTACATCAACACTGTGTCATTGTGCCACTCTCGGCGCATGGGTAATGGTTTGCCACTCCAGAATGTCATTGTGCCACTCTCTGACCTCATGCTGTTGAATCCTGTCATCACCTTCCACTCTTCTGTTCATTGTGCCACTGCTGACCTCATGCTGCTGCCGCCGGGTGAACCTCCGCTCTCAGTCATTGTTGCCGCTCTGTGGCCTAATACTATTTTGCACCTGCCAGAATGTCATTGTGCCACTCTCTAGACCTCATGCTGCTGCTGTGACTCCTGTCGTGCACTCACACACTGTTGTACCATTGTGCCACTGTCTGACCTCATAATGCTGACTGACGTGATCCTTCCACACGGTTTCATTGTGCAACTCGGTGGCCTTAATACTGTTTTGGCCGCCTCCATAATGTCATTGTGACCCATGCCTGAAACCTCATTACTGCTGAGCCGTGACCACAAACTGTGTGATTGTGCCACTCTGTGGCCTAATACTGTCTTGACGCCTCCATTAATGTCATTCGTGGCACTGCATGACCTCATGTGCTGCCGGCCGTGACCTCCGCTACTCAGTATTTGTGCCGCTCTGTGGCCTAATAACTATTTTGCAACCGCTGAATGTCATTGTGCGACCTCTCTGACTCAATGCTGCTGCTGTGATCCAAGTCGTGCCCTCCACACTGTGTTCATTGTGCCACTGTCATGGACCGCATGCCGGCCTGCAGCCGTGTTCTCACTACACTGTGTGAGTGTGCACAATCTGTGGCCTAATACTTGTCTTGCGCCTCATAATGTCATTGTAGCCTCTGTTCTGACCTCATACTGCTGCCGCCGTGACCTCCACACTGTGTGATTGTGCCACTCCTGTGGACTAATACTGTCTTGCCTGCCCTCCATAAATGTCTTTGTGCCTCTGTCTGACTCATACTGCTGGTGCCGTGACCTCCAAACGGTATCATTGTGCCTACTTCTTGTGGACTTAATACTGTTTTGCCGCCTCCATAATGTATTGTGCCAACTGCTGACCTTTGCTTGCTGCTGCCATGGACCTTCCCCACTGTGTGATTGTGCCACTCTGTGCCTAATTACTTTTTTGCCCGCTCCAGAATGTATTGTGCACTGCTGACCTCATGCTGCTGTGGCTGCCGCCGTGACCTCCACACTGTATCACTAATGTTGCCACATGATCTCTCTGCTTGTTTTTTACAGCTTTCGCTAGCTGACTTTATCAGGCTACAATCCCGCTTGTGTTTTTTGGTCAGTTTTGCCTCTTTAGTGCCAGGGAATTTTATAGTGAAGCGATTCTAAGAGCGGCGGCAGTCATGTGACCGTGTCATACTAAAACACAAAGTGTATGAAGACCAAACCAAGCTCCCTCTGCATATTTAAGCATGGGCACAACGTTTACAGCACCCCTGCAGGTCTGGGGCAGCCTGGAAATAGCTGTTTTTTTAACGTGATTCGTGCCGAAGTAATTCGGTCGAAACGAATTTTGTCAGAAAATTTCGGCGAAGTGACCCGAACGAAGTTTTGAGAAATTGGCCTTATCTAGATTTCACTGTATTCAATTTGCACTATGTATTGCTTTTTACGTGGGCTGTCTGGGACCTTATAAGTAAGCTTCTATAACTGCAGGGCTTTGAACAAGCAGTTTTTGGATGAAACAGATCAAGTGCTTCTCCTTATTTTGTTTCCTACATTGCTGCCTTATAAGGAAATGACTTATTTGTTTATATACGCGTGTCTCTCTCAAGTTTCTCCCAAAAGACCATAACTATATAAAACATCCTTTTTTTTTTTGCCAGAGTAATATGAAAATCTATACAAACAATATAATTAAAAATATGCATATTGTTTACATTTTCACACATTTGTTTAAATTTCTCTTGTTATTACTACTTGGACAAGGGACAAAAAATTATGTTTAATGCTCTAAATGCTCAAATGAAAGACACAAAACCTATCTGAGCAACCCGGCAAGTGATATAAAAATGAGTAAAACACTTACTGTATATTTGGCTGAGCCGAATGTGAGTGGAAATAATAAACTGAAACATATAACATTGGAATGTCTGGTTCCCAGGCACAAATGTGTGGGTGTCCATTAATGGTTTCTGCTTAGTGTCATCTTGTTGAAATTTGAAGGTGATTCTGTTATGTCTTCATCTGTTTAGGAGAGATTTTAAACATTGGAGTACTTGCATTAGTACAAATGTTACTTATTTTGGGGACTTGACTACGCTATCATTTCACAATAGGTTTTGTAAACTCCTTTCTGTATAATTTCGTATACCATTATTACTGGAAAAAGGGTATTTATGGTGACATGAACTCTTATTCAACAATATCATAAAAACAAGTTGGTTTCTCCCATTTGTGACTGTGAAGGTTGTCCATTACTGGGTGACAAAGCCTTAGTTAGAAATTACATATAATCAACTACTGGTGCTGGAAGATCAGTTTATATTTGCTCTGGGACCTGAGATGGGCTTATAATAATAAAGTCATGATGCAACAGATTTGAAACATGCCCCAATAGTGGACATTCATCTAAGCAAGCATGCTAAAGTCAGTGGGCCTCATGTATGAAAATGCCATAGCAACCAATGAGAGATCACCTTTCATTTCATATAGGTGCTCTGAAAAAAATGAAAGGCGCTGTGATTGGTTGCTTAATGGGCCAACAAAAGAAAGTCTTACACTGAATATTTTTTCATAACATGTCCCTATGATTTTTACGGTTTCTTTCATAGATACTGCACCCAAAGTTTTACATAAATATTATCTGCAAAAGACTAACACATGTTCTAAAGATTAAAATATTCTTCACATCATCATGTACCAAAACTATAAAACTATGAGATCTATGACTATGTTTAATGGTACAAATGAATCTTGACAGATTCTGAAGAGAAAAAAGTTAATGTAAGCACAGTCTTAAAGGGATTGTCTCACTACATTATTTCAACTGCTTCTTGTTTCATTTTTGAATCCAGTGTTTTGTGGCTTTTAATGCCTACTTATGTTCTGCAGCGATTGTGCTGCTGAGGGACACCTGGTCTTATAGGCATAGCGATCAGTGCTGTCCGCTTGTCTGGAGTAGACGGAACCAGGTCTGGAGCTATAGCGACCATTGCTGGCAGCCTATCAGGGAGAGTTCAAACAGGTCTGTAGCTTAGCGCTCAGCACTGGCCAGCCTATCAGGAGAGATCAAAAAGGTCTGTCAGCTAAATAGCGGACCTGAGGAGGTGATGTAGCCCAAACAGAGGTGATATCTGAGGAATAGATAGGAAACTGTCAATGGGACACTTAATGCAAGTGATTGGTTTTTGCAAGTCTTTTACATAAAACACAATCCCTTGTAGTGAGACAAACCCTTTTAAACATATCTGTAATATTGTATACCATACAGTATAGAAAACTACACAAATGCCAACACATGGCAAGTGTTGGAAAAGAAAAAATCAAAGGGGTGCCAAATCATCGGGCACCCCCGGATTCTTGGAAGAACTGAAAATTTGGAGCATACTGTCTAAGTCCTTAAATGTCACAATCTGTTAGGAGATAGCAAATCTTCTATTGTTTTGTTTATGAGAATATTGCACACACTTTAAATTAGGATCATAAGTGCAACAAATTGAATCAACATCCCCATACTAAAGTATGGGGAAACCTGCAACTGCAAAAAGCCTTGTGACAATTTAGTTTCCAAACAATAACTCAATATTTGTTTAGTACAATTTACTTTATCTGACCAGTTGTGTTATTTGTGCAAGTAGAGATGGGCGTATTTCTGCCAAAAATTAGATTCGCCGACTACCGAATTTTCCTGACAAATTTCGATTTCGGTCCGAATTTACTTCGGGACGAATCACGTTTTGTTTAAAAAAACAGCTTTTCCAGGCTGCACGAGCCGTGTAAGGTGCTGTAGAATTGTTGTGCCATGGCTTTAAATATGCAGACGGAGTTGGTTTGACTCTTCATTACAATCATTGTGTTTTTAGTATGACATGAACATGATGCCGCTGCTCTTAGAATCTGCTTCAATATAAAAATTCCCTGGGCACTTAAGAGGGCAAAACTGATCAAAAAACTGAAGCGGGAATGTAGCCTCATGAAGTCATGGCAGGCCGTGGAAAAAAACAAGCTGACGGCTCAGGTGGGCAACAATCAGTGACAGAAGTGTGGAGGGGGTGACGGCAGCAGCCACAGCAGCATGAGTCAGGACAGTGGCACAATAACATTCTGGAGGTGGCAAAAAACATGGAGTAGGCCACAGAGTGGGCACAATGAAAGAGTGTGGATGGGCACAAGGGCAGCAGCCACAGCAGCTGCTGAGGTCATGGACAGTTGGCACAAGACACAGTGTCTAGTGCTCTCACTGCAGCAGCCACAGCAGCAGCATGAGGTAAGGACAGTGGCACAATGACATTTGGAGGTGCAAAAACCAGGAGTAGGGCCACAGAGTGGCACAATGGACAGAGAGTGGAGGTGATCGCAGCAGCAGCCTGAGGTCAGAAGTGGCACAAGACATTCTGGAAGGTGGCAAAACAGTAGTAGGCCATCAAAGTTGCACTATGACAGAGGTGGATATGGTGACAGATGCAGCAGAATGAGGTCTGAGAGTTGCACAATGCCAGGGTGTGGAGTTGGACCGCAGAAGACAGCACACAACAGCAGCAGCAGCATGAGGTCAGAGAGCTGGAACAATGACAGAGTGTGGAGGTGGAGTGGCAATACCAGTCTCCCTGGTAAAGATGGTGGTAGGCAGATGGAGAAACTGTCAGCAGATGTGTGGCGATCAGGCGGGTGGTGGCATCCAGAATTCTGGCTGAAGGCAGGTAGTTTGAATCCAGACTCATTTCTCAAGTTTTGGTGAGCGTACAATGGCTGATATTAATCTGAACGCCTAATTCATTGTGTGTGGATAATCTGGCCCCCAATCCCA
>JAODAL010060767.1:0-20706 GCA_025379985.1 Phyllomedusa bahiana | reverse complement strand
CCCCCCTCCCCCCCCCCCCCCCCCCTTAAACTTTCTAGGTGCGTGAACCCCCCAAAGACCTGGCTATGGATAGTTAAGGTTTTAAGGGGGGTTAAAATGCAATAATTTCCTTTTTGTTATATTTCATAACGTTCCCCGATATCTATAGACTACACAATCCAAAAAATTCTTTCATGTCGTAAACGCAAAAGATAGAGGCAATATTAGCTGATTTTGCTTAAATCTTGAACATATAGGACCCCGGCAACAGAGTGACAAGGGGGAGATCCACACTAAACCCTCCAAGGGGCAATACGGAGAAGCTATATATAAGCTGAATTGTGGCATACTATTGCAATTTTTAAGTATCAGCTACCAGCTTAAAAAGCTTGAACTTATGGAACTTGAAATAGAAACAGATCTATGTATCTTACTTCAGGGTAACCCTAAAAATCCAAAAACTGACAAAAGTAATAATACATTTACATTTAATAAAAATCAGCTAATGAAAATGAGTCATTGCTTTTGAATTGTGGTTCAGACAAAAACATTTAAAAACAAACTAATGAAAGTTGCCTGGACAAATATAATCGTACCTTTAACTTAATATTTTGTTGCACAACCATTTGAGGAAGTCACTACAAAGAAATGATTTCTGTATCTCTTAATGAGACTTCTGCACCTCTCCACAGATATTTTGGCCCATTCCTCATGAGCAAGTTACTCCAGCTGTCATAGGTATGAAGGTGTCTTCTCCAGACACAGATCTTTAATAGGATTTAGATCAGGGCTCATAAAAGCTGCTTCAGAATTGTCCAATTAAATTTTTCTTAGAAATACTTGAAAGGTTACTAAACCCTGTGTTTTTTGGATGCAGAAAGCATTTTCCAAAAATTTATAAACCCCTTTTTCTCATTTGGTAAAATGTTCTTTTTTTGTATTTTTTATTTTTGCTTCTGTGAAACATAGAGTGATGTGCCCTTCCCAAAAAGATTCCAGCTTTGTCTAAATTCTGTCAAAAGGGGAAATTCTCCAAGAAGCTTTGTGACTTGTCAATATGCTTTTAAACAAACCCCCAAAACAACTTCCCAACTGGTTTTAATTTGTTTTTTTAAATTTTTTTAAAAAAATTTTTCCCTTTTTTGGCCATGGGGGTTTGGTTTCAGTCTAAAGGGACCTTAAATTCTGAATTTTTTGAAAACTGTTGTAAGAGGAACATTAATCTGTTTGGATATGGTCTTATAGACTTTTTCTTATAATCTATTTGTCTATCATTTATTACTAATCTATTGAAACAACTCTTTCCTTATCTGCCTTTGTTCATTTGGGGTTTTAAACCCATGAAATAAAAAAGCAAAGTGACTATTTTTCACCCTTTAAATAGACAGACTGACTGACTGATTACATGGCATAGTGATAAAAAGGAAAATGCATGGACACGTATAAAACAATATCATTTAGAGGCTAACTGAGTATATTTAATAGTAAGCTTTCTAGAGTACTAGCTCTCATCACCAGACAATATGGTAAAACATAAAAAAAAAAACATTTCATAATTTTCAGAGATACAGATGTAGTAGGGGAGTGGAATGTGCTGATCATTAGTATTTTGTAGGGGTTTTGCCCAAAACCACCAGTGGGTTTTCTTGACCCATAAAACCTGCCCAAACAGGACTTTCAGTCCGCCAAAGGGGGAAAAGGGTCTAGAAACCAAATGGGAAAATTTAGAATATCAATTTTTCCGGTTTGGGAGGGTTGCTGTGTTTGGCTTTAAAAAACTTGTTTTGTGAAATGGTTATTCAAAACAGCATTTTTCGGTGCTACCAAAAATTTTTAAAATCATCTCTCTCTCTTCTCTTCTCTCTCTCTCTCTCTCCTCTCCTTAAACTTTAAAAAGTGAGTTTCACTCGTCCCAAATTTTTGGGAATTTTCCTTTAAATTTGGGATGAGGTTTATTTCCTAAAAAAAATTTGGAAATTTGGCCCGTTTTGCCGAATTTTTTTTCCCAAAAAATTGTTTGACCCAAATTTTTTTTGCCGGCAAATCGCGTTAAAAAAAATGCTTTCTTCCCGGCTGCAGAGGGCCCCCTATTTTGGGGTTGTAGAACTTTGTGCCATGCTCAAAAAATTTTCATTGGGAGCGTGGTTTTTTGGGATTGAAACAATGCTGTTTTTTTAGTTTTGGGAAAGCAGATGACGGCCCCCGCCTTTGAATCGCTTCATATAAAAAATTTCCCTTTGGGCCCCTTAAGAGGGGGCCAAAAAAGACCAAAAAAACTGAAGCGGGGAATGTAGGAGATTAAAAGTCATGAAACGCCAGCTGGAAAAAAAAAAAAAGGGTGAGGGATCAGGTTTGGGAACATCAGTAGGGGCCCCAGGGTGGCACAGTGACAGAGTGTGGAGGTAACGGCAGCAGCCACAGCAGCATGAGGACAGAGAGTGGCACTTATCTGGGCAGTTACGGGGGCAAAACTGACCAAATAACTGAAGTGGGAACGCAGCCTGAAAAGGTAATGTCAGCACCAGCTAGAAAGAACTGAGCTGAGGGCCAAGAACGCAATAGTAGGTTCCTGGAGTAGGCACAGGTCGCAGCAAAGTAAGGGGATGTCACAGCAGGGGTCACTTGGCGGGGCCAGGGCTACAGGTGTCATCTAGTGGCCTTGAGTTGTCCAAAGGAGTCCGGTGGGGGCAATGGGTAGCCAGTGAAGGGATTGGCAGAGGGGAGAGGCAGAGGAGTAACAAGGAGATAGGTGAATCAGACGGGCAGCAGAGTGAAAGATGGATTGAAGGTGAGTGGAGGAATGAGCGGATTCTGGAGATATTTTTCAAGTGGAGCCAAGGGTAAGGGTTTAGATGTGTGTTTTGAAAGGCCAGATTGGAGTCAAAGGTTATGCCAAGGCAGCGGACTTGCAGAGCCGGTGAGAGAGTGCAGCCATTGACAGTGATAGAGAGGTCTATCTGCGCCAGCGTCCATCCTCTCGCAAGTCTGACCGAGGAGGTTCCTCAGCGCTCACATACCACTGCCATGGCTGCTTTGGGGGGTTGTAGGAGCAGTACCAGCTCCATCTGCAGCAACCTGACTCTGGAATCATTGATGTCTGGTGAAATGAGTGATTTTTCTACCCAGGTGACAGGAGAGGAGGAGCAGGAGCAGCCGGAGAAGGTAGGGGGGAGAATAAGACGACAGGACAGGTGACCCAAACATGCCATGGCAGTATACAGTGGAGATGGAGGCAGCGAGTCCCTCAGAGTCTCTTGTGCAGATGGCCTGCTCCATGCTGATTTGCCTGGGTAGTGACAGCAGAATAGTCACCATCCGGTAGAGGGATGAATTCTGGCTCTCCAACGTCTTGGACCCTCACTACTGTTCCAAAATGGGTGCCTTTTTTCACCTGCCGAGAGGGAGGAAAAAAACAAGTACTATAGAGACGTCCTATGTATTCAGTTGGCGGCTGACTATCTGCGCTATCATCCATCCTCTAGCAGGTCTGACCGGGGGGTTCCTCAGCACTCACGTACCACTGCCACGGCTGCTGTTGAGGTTGGAGTTTTTGATGAGCAGCTTTCTTCACCCCCTTAGTGAGGAAGGTACCAACAAGCAGCAGCACCTGGAGCAGACCCTGAACCCTGGATTCCTCTGTCTACCTGCCTCAGCTACTATTCTGATGCTGCCACCTGCCTGATGCCACACATCTGCTGCCAGCTGCTCCTTCTACCACCAACCATCTTTACGACGGACTGGTATTACCACCCACCTCCCCACTCTTCACTGGGTCATTATGTAGCCTTCTGATGCTGCTGCCACCTCACCACTCAGGTCTCCTCATGCTGCTACTGCTGTCACATCTAAGCTATGTTACCATGTCATTATCTGCCTTTATGCTGCTGCCGCCTCCTGATTATGTCACCTAGCTGCCGCCACCTCAAAATTATGTAATTGTGCCACACTCTGATGCTGCTGCTGCTGTTGCTGCTGCCTCCTCCACAATCTGTCATATTGCCACTTTGCAAACTACTCATGCTGCTGCCACCTCCACAATCTGTCTTTGTGCCACTCTGTAAACTAATCATGCTACTGCCACCTCCACAATCTGTTATTGTGCCACTCTGTGGCCTACTCATGCTGCTGCCAACTGACCATTCTCTCACTCGACCACCCTGTGGTTTCCTAATGCTGTTTCCATCCTCCACCACTCTATGACGTTGCCACTATGTTTGGTTTTCCCCTTCTTTTAATCTGTCAGAAGGAATGAAAAGGACAGACACATTATTGACCCATTGAAAGAGGACACTGGAGGATCAAAGGAAGGGCAAAATGATTAGTGACGTCAATGCAAAATTACTGACGACACCCCCTCCACTCTTTTGGGGATCTACATGTATCAGTGTTTAACAGAATCACCACAATAAGTAAAAAAAAATTCATTGCTTGCCACGGATAGCAATATCCCAACAGACTGAACTGGCTGGATTTCAGATGTGTGTGGGTCAGAAATACACAAACACTGGATTTGACACAGAATTCCCCACAAAAAAGTGGATAAATTAACTCTTGGACACCGAAAAAAATACCCTACAGACTGAATGTGATGGATTTCAGGCGTGTATGAGCAGAAATTCACACACCCTGGATTTGACTTAGAATACCCCACAAACAGAGGATAAGTTAACTCTTGGCCACTGAATAAAATACCCTACAGAATGAACGTGATGGATTTCAGGCATGTATGGGACAGAAATACACACGCCCTGGATTTGACTCAGAGTATCCCACAAACAGAGGATAAATGAACTCTTAGGCATCAAATAAAATACCCTATAGAATGAAAATGATGGAATTTCAGGCGTGTATGGGGTAGAAATATACACACCCTGGATTTTACTCAGAATTTTCCACAAACAGATTGCAGTATCCCAAAATAAAAATGCTGGTTCAGGAACAGGTGTGTATTTGACACACACTTGTGAAGGTCTTTCACCCCAGTTGCTCAAAAATCGGAATTATTTTGCACAGAGTGCAATGTAGTGCTGCTACAGCCAGATGATTGTGCATAGGAGACAAAGTGAGAAGTGGCAAAATTTAAGATGGCTTCCCTATTTATAGGATTGTGATGTCACAGAAGCTACATGTCTGCACATGTCATTGAGGGTTTTCCTTTCTTCCTCCCATAGTTCTCTGCCCCATGTCATGCCATGTGCTCACGGCCATTTTAGCTTCGTTACCGAGACTCGCCATGAACTTCGGCTTCGTTCAGATTCGAATTTTCCCTGAAATTCTAAATGAATTCCACTTCGTTTATATATATATATATATATATATTATATATATATATATATATATATTATATATATATATATATATATATATATATATTGTGGAGATTAAGCATCAGGTAGGCAAACAGGGCTTCCACAGACAGTGACAGTGACACGGAAATCAGTTCAAGTTCCAGGCGCTGCCTGGGTTTATTAAGCAGAACTTAACAGAAAACAAAACAAGCCTTAACTTTAGGCTCAACGGAAATAAACGCCTGCTCGGCTGAGCACTGGCTACACATAGTATTTTCCCTCACTATACTGAAAAGCAGACAGCGTCTGTTACTCACAGCAAGGTTTTCCTCAGAGTGACACCAGCACCACACAGGCCTGTAGGTTCAGGCTTTATAGGCCTGAAATCCGCCTCACCTGGGGCGTGGGAGTGGCCACCCACCCGGCTCTTTGACCACTCCAGTGGACACAAGCGGATTGGAACCGCTTATACTAAACATGTCAGTAGCATAGTGCTACTGACACACAAGACTGTCGGCTTCCCTTCACCGAGTCCAGGCCCCTCGGTGACACGCATTTGCCCAGGTACCGCCTAAGGCAGCTTAGGAGAGTACTCTTGGGGAAATATATCTACCGTCAACTATTCCCCCTGTCACTGTCTCACAATATACATATATATGTGTGTATGTATGTATGTGATGACCCATGGAGAGCAGAGGAGAGGCTGGGGGGTATTAAACTTATTTCACGGTAGCCCTAACCCCTAGCCTGACTTTCTCCCCTGGAGTCACATACAATCGATGTTGGGGAAATGCTGCAGTCACTGAGGAGAGATGATGGGAGTTCTACTCCTCAGATTCCCCGGGACACACTCTTTCTTGGGCTGACATTAAGCCCTTTCACTGCCTGTTGATGTTGTGTGGAATATGTCCATGATGTCGTTGCCCCAGAAAATAAACAAGCAGGAAGACAAGGTGGAGGGTGAAAACAATTCTTTACATCAGGAAAGGTACTAAACCTGGTAGAGCCTCTTTCAGTAAATACATTTCTTCTTTCTCTGAGTCTGCAGTAAGGATAGTTGACCCCACTTCATGGACGTACTGATGAGTACAACGACTTCTGCAGGAGCTATATCCTTAACCGCATGCGACCAGGGACCGCTTAGTGACAAGGTGTATGGGTTAGGTTGGAGGCATAGTAGATCCCAACTACCTATGAAGAAGGAATATTCTTCTCCTTGCTCTTCAGGGATTTCCACACTAGTATGAGCCTCTTTGTTTTATAGCTGGCAGGACTCCCACCTTTAGGTGCTGCTTGGCTGGTGACCTTCAGGACATAAAGCTTTGTTCTCCTCTGGACCAAGGTCCAGGTCTGATCTCCATTGGATCACATGCTGCTTGTCACCCCATCACTCTCTAGACTTCGCCCCAACTGAACTTCTGGCCTCCAACTGCCACTTCTGGCGTGAAGCCTCTCCTGGCCCTTGTCCAATCAGGAGCTCACATGGTGTGAGGTGCATTAGGGGGCCAGAAGCTTAACCCTTTCTGGCACAGGGGCTGACACAACCCTTTCCTAAAAATACATAACACATTATATACATTACATATAAATGATATATGGGAGTGTGGTGTAAGGATGATGTGAGTCTTTATCCTTAAAGGGAACCTGTCAGGTGGTTTATACTCCCCTATCTGAGAGCAAAATGTGATAGAGCGAGAAAAGCTGAGCTTTGTGATATATAAGGTTAAAATATTTAATGCAGAATGTCCTATTAAAAATGACTCTTGTCTCTTAAGGAGTCCGGTCAGTATTTTCTCTGCTTTTTACTAAGAAATCCTGCTCCAAATTATATAAACCTACACATGACATATCTCAGCTTCTCTCCCTCTATCACATCTTGCTACCAAAGAAGTTATCATAAACCACTTGACAGGTTCCCTTTAACACCTGCATGAAGGAGTGGATTTCCCTATACAGTGAAGGAAATAAATATCCAGAGAATTTAAATAGGAAAAATTGCAAAAACTCACCTTCACGGTTGGTAACCAATCAATGAGATATTTCACACTGTACCAGGGCCCAAGCATGGCAAAGACTACACTACAATACAGTGATCTCTCAAATGACAATGGCCTCAGAATATAATCTTTTCACCATCTTTCCTGGGACATTGTATCTTGAAACCAGACTTAACATACAATGTCACAGACACTGCTGATCTGCAGCACATGTGAGTGACAAGTACCTCTCTACAGCACAGTGCGGTACTACATGTTCTATTGTGCGCTTTACATGTGCCAGGATGAGCGGCTCCTTTGGGCAAAATTTTCTTTTTTTCTGGTACAGTGTGTATAAATTGCATGACCTAAAGAAGCTCCTGTCCTCAACACAGAAAGTAATTTGCAGCATCCAGTAGCTGTTTCTGATGTTATATGACTTGCTTTTTCTGCATAAGTTATCTGCTTCATTTTTTCTTTAATCTTCATGTGACATTAAGTTGAATGACATTTTGGGGCTTCTGAACCAATTAACAGTTTCCTATAAAGTTATGGTTTCAACATACAATGGTAGCCCCCAGAACCAATTAATATTGTATGTTGAGGGACCAATGAATGTTTCCAAATAGGGGAATACAACACTCACCTAACTGAAGGAGCTCTGACAATAACATTTATCATGTGAATATGATAAACCTGCTCTGAATACAGATGACTGTAGAGTACTCAGGAGTATTTTAGCAAGGGGAGAGATGTCTATGTCTGGAGGATCAAACTTCTTACAAGATATGCTTGTACTCTACATATAACCATAGACCAGCTGCTGCTACTGGTATTTATTTGAGTGTAAGTCAAAAATTATGTGCACTCCAGTTATATTACAATTTCTGTTGGCTGCACTGTCTTGTCAACACTTTGTGCACTAGATCACTGTCTCCCCAGTAACTTCTGTGTGAATGTGAACATTTTATGTTATGTCATGTTACATTGTTTAAGATAAAAAGGCTGTCCGTCAGTGTGCACGAATAAAGAGCAGCGTGCAGAAATAAGATAAAACACACCTGTAACAGGTCAAACGCTTCCCCAAAGATTCTCACTCGATGCTCACATAAGCCTGGAACCTCGCACTAATCCAGGTTTCTGTCCACCTTAATCTTCAGTTGGTGGATTTGTCAGAAATAATATATAAAAAGCATACAAACAGTGTGGTGTGTTCACCACTGATATGCTCCGGCCGGCAGCGTGTGAGATCCACACATACAGGCTAACAGACTAAAGTGACGTCACGAAGCCTGTAGCTAACGAAAGCCGAGCAGGCATACAAGACCTACGCGTTTCAGAGAATAACAATCTCCTTCATCAGGGTATAGTGCCTGGCTTAGTCTGGGCCTTATATCTGTTCGACACCCTGTTTGTTACAGATAATGTTACTTAAAAGACAATAAATAATTCATTTCCCTAACCTTTAAATTATTTTACCTCATAAAACATAATAATAAATACAATAAATAGTGCTGCAATAAAAAGCATCAATATGCACATTAATGTGCAAAAGATTAAAACAGTCACTGAAATGCTGTCCTCATTTCAAATCCCGAAGGAAAAAAGGAAAAAGAGGGGAGAAAGAAAGAAAGGAAAAATTCTCAGATTTTTTTTTTTTAATAAACAACCTTAAAACGCAAATAGTTCAATACTGAATTCAAACCATTTGGTATTTGTGAATTCAAATTAAAAATCCAACTTGTTTCTGCTCTGGACATCTTACTTATTAGATCACCCTTTCGTCAGTCCAGTTTCACACTCTCGATGCCAAAAAAGATAGTATTTACTAATGAATTTTGATGTAGAATTTTAAAGTGTTTTAATAATGGATGTCCCAGATAGCCTCTTCTTATATTGTATACATGCTCCCTCATGTGGGTGTCTAATGATCGTTTAGTTCTGCCCACATATATTTTTCCGCATGGGCACTTTATAGCTTATATTACGCCTTTTGATTGACAGGTCATGTAGTGTTTTATTTCAAACCTTTCCATTCCGTTGGAGAATTCTACCATTTTATTTTTACTACTCATATTACAGTTTACAGCGTAACATTTTCCTCATGGAAAAAATCCTTTATGTACTTCATTCACTGTGCCATTCCCAAACTTATTAGAACATATAGTGGGGGCTAACATGTTTCCCAAGTTATGAGCTCTTTTAAAAACTACTTTGGGAACATCTGGTAAATATTCCCCCACCATTTTATCCTGTTTCAGAAGATTCCAATTTTTTTTTATAATTCTTTTGAAAATATTGCTTTGATCATGATATTGAATCACAATCGGAAGACTAGTTATTTCCTCAGAAATTCCTATTTTTCCGGTATTTAGATTTTTCTTTTCTTTTAAAAGTATATTTCTAGGAAATGTTTTTATTTAATTATTTTTTTTTTTTTTACATTTTCCCCACAATATCTTCTAGCAATAAATTGCTTCGAAAGTCTGATGGCCTCTTCCTCATAATGATGAACATTTGTACAATTTCTACGTATCCGCAATAATTGACTTTTGGGAATATTTGATAACCATCTAGTAAGGTGGCAACTGGAGGATGGTATGAAGCTATTGGTGTCAGTTTTTTATGGTAACTTTTTGTCTGTAGAATTTCTTGTTCTATGAATATAGTAATATCCAAGACGTTTATAGCGGTTCTACTTATTTCTGAATTAAATGTTAAAAAATATTCATTATTATTTATTTTGTCCAAAAACACATTTAATTATTATTATTATTATTATTATTTATTTTAAAGCGCCATTGATTCCAGGGCGCTGTACATTCGAGGGGGTTACATACTTTTCATAAAGTCAACGAGTACAGTGATAAGGGATAATGACAATTGTCATGACAGAGGGAGAGAGGACCCTTTCCACGAGGGCTTACCCAATCTACAAGGAGGGGGAAAGAGACAGGAGGTGAGGGGCAGACATGTCTGTGGAGGAAGTAGTGACAAGTTTAGTGAAGGTTATAGGCAAGCCTGAAGAAATGGGTTTTCAGGTTGCTTTTGAAGCTGGTGAAAGTGGAGGAGAGTCTGATGTGTTGGGGCAGTGAGTTCCAGAGTAGTGGTGATGCACGGGAAAAGTCTTGGAGACGGTTGTGTGAGGAGCTGATAAGGGGGGAGCAGAGGAGAAGGTCCTGTGAGGAGCGGAGAGTGCGTGGGGGGAGATATTTGGAAATGAATTCGCTGGGCAATGGGAAGCCAGTGAAGGGATTGGCAGAGGGGAGAGGCAGAGGAGTAGCGAGGAGAGAGGTGGATAAGACGGGCAGCAGAGTTAAGGATGGATTGGAGGGGAGCGAGGGTGCTAGCTGGGAGGCACTGAGAAGGATGTTGCAGTAGTTAAGGGGGGAGATTTACAAGGCATGGACCAGCATTTTTGTAGTGTCATAGCCGAGGAATGAGCGGATGGAAGAGATGTTTTTCAGGTGGAGGCGGGCAGGCAGAGGTGAGGGTTTGGATGTGTGGTTTGAAAGATAAAGCAGATTTTAGGATTACCCCAAGACAGCGGACTTGTGGACCGGTGAAAATGTAGAGCCGTTGACTGTAAATAGAGAGATCCAGGGGCAGGGTAGAGTTGGATGGTGGAAAGATGATGAGGTCTGTTTTCTCCACATTTAGTTTTAGGAGACGTGATGAGAAGAAGGAGGAAATGGAGGACAGACAGTCAGGGATCCGGGAGAGTAGAGAAGTGACATCTGGGCCAGAGATGTAGAGTTGGGTATCATCAGCATACAGGTGGTAAAGATCCTTTCCAAATAAATAGAACATCGTCTATAAACCTTTTCCATAAGGCTATCTCTTCTTGCAGTTGGGCCCCTGGAAATATTACCTGTTCCACCCAACCACCTACATATAAATTGGCATAGCTAGGGGCAAATTTGGTCCCCATAGCTGTGCCCCAAGTTTGAAAGGAATATTGTCCATCATATATGAAATAGTTGTGTTCCAATATAAAAGAGACACATTCTACTATATAGTCTATCTGTATAACATTAAAGATATTACTTTTCATCAAAAAATATTTCAAATTCTCACATCCCTTTAAATGTTGGATTGTTGTATAAAGAGAAGTGACATCTAATGTTACAAGTATATAGTTTTCTTTCCATTTTACTTTATTAAACCTGTCAGGTGGTTTATCCAGCCCAATCTGAGACCAGGATAAGATAGAGGGAGAGAAGCTGAGCTCTGTGATATATAGGAACACTGTAATAGATTGAGGCTTGTTTAACTGTAGCCTTTAAACTTTATACGGGACCAGAAAAGTGCTGGACTACACACATAAGAGTTATAAATAAAAATCTGTTTATTTGTACATAGAGAAAAATACATGCTGATACATGTGCACATCCTGGTGGTATTTTTCAAAAGGCTTTATTTCTATTGCTCAGTGTGGAACTAGATGAAGTGCATTACAGCACGAAATGCATCTTCCTCTATGCACAAAATAAACAGATTTTTATTTATAACTCTTATGTGTGTAGTCCAGCACTGTTCCAGTTCCATATAAAGTTTAGAGGCTACAGGTGATCAAGCCTTGATCTATTAGAGTGTTCTTCTGCTATCTCCTGGCTGGGAGAAAATACTCACGGAGACCCACTGCAGCGGGCTCCTAAACAGAAATTGTCTAGTTCAAGATTGTTTAAAACATCAGGGAGTGTTGTGCCTCATCTATCAAAACTCCCAAACGTTAGTTCAACATAGAACTACTACTTGATATGTCAAAGTAAACTTTTATTGCGCTAGTATGTTCTGTACTGTGTCTCTATCGCTCTGTCTTTTTGTTCTGTGATATATAGGGTTATATGAGAGGGAGAGAAGCAGAGCTCTGTGTTATATAGGGTTAGATGAGAGAGTAAGAGAAGCTGAGCTCTGTGACATATAGAGTTATATGATAGAGGGAGAGAAGCTTAGCTCTGTGATAAATAGGGTTATATGATAGAGGAGAGGAGCTGAGCTCTGGGATCTATAGGGTTATATGATAGAGGAGAGAAGCTGTGCTCTGTGATGTATAGGGTTATATGATAGAGGGAGAGAAGCTGAGCTCTGCAATATACAGGGTTATATAAGAGAGGGAGGGAAGCTTAGCTCTCTGACAGAAAGGGTTATATGATAGAGTTATAGAAGCTGAGCTCTGTTATATACAGGGTTATATGATAGAGAAGAGAAGCTGAGTTCTGTGATATATAGGGTTATATGATAGAGGGAGAGAAGCTGAGCTCTCTGATATATACGGTTATATGATAGAGGAGAGAAGCTGAGCTCTGTGTTATATAGGGTTATATGATAGAGGGAGAGAAGCTGAGCTCTGTGATATAGTATATAGGAAAATAGCAGATATTGAGAATTACCTTCAGAGTACAGCAGTAAAGTGGTTCTGTTCAATGTCCATTTATATAAAATAATAATACTAAGAATTACCCCTAATATACAGAACTAGTAAGTGGTGCTGCCTAGTGTTTATATATCCAAAATAGTAGCAGTCACAGTATAAACCTCAGCGTACTGGACAGAGAAGTGGGACTGTGCGATGTATATATAAGGCTGGTTTCACATCTTTATTTGTCTATGATCTATTCATGTATGTCTGAAAACCAGCAAAAAGATATGTAAAACTATACAACGTGGAACCCATACCCCTCAAAAGAGCAAATGTTATCTAGTTGTAACTATGTTTGATCTGTTTTGCAGTTGCATGCCATTATTTGTTAGCAGTAGTCTGAACTATTTGAACTTACAAGTAAATCTACTGTAAACCACTGTAAAGCAGCTCAAAAAAGTTAAAGTTAGACTGTTTTGGTTTACTGAAGGCTTTGAGTATACCACGGGTACACTGTGGTATACAGTATATGTAGCTGGTATTCAGATAGATAGACAGACAGACAGACAGACAGACAGACAGACAGACAGATAGATAGATAGATAGATAGATAGATAGATAGATAGATAGATAGATAGATAGATAGGAGCTGCCCTAATGGAATAAGAACTGGTACCAAGAATTACATCCAGGTGACATCACATTGCACACATAGGGCGACATGTCTGAAAGGTGCTGTGCCAGTTATCTGACATCAAGAAGCTTTAGTAGAGCTGTTTTATAGATGTATGAACAGTCGCACTCCAAACTTTGGCGCGATAAGCGTTGGAGCGACACTTTTTAGTGTGCCAAAGATTTGAGGCGTTCTAGGGACGTCGTTCCACATTCATTGAAATAGACACATTTATGATTCTTTGACACCAAACCTTGGCGCATAACAGTTAGAACAGCCAGACCAAGTTAAAGGTAGTCTGCCTGAGCCACACTGGTCGTATTGGCATTACAATGGGCCTGTATGTATGACCTGCAGAAGAACAGTTGTATTCATTCTGGCACATTCTACACTACCTTAAAGTTATTTAGAACTGGCCTGTCAGCGGCAACATTCATGCATGTTGCCACAGAGCAGACCCACATACATGCTACATACATACTAATATACACATCCATACATGCGCAGTCTTGTCTTTCTGTCTTATTTGAAAAAAACATTAATCTGGCTTTTAAATGTTTCTTTTGGAGTAATGGCTTCTTCCTGGCTGAATGACCTTTCAGTCCTTGTTGAAACAGTACTCGTTTCACTGTGGATAATGACACAATCTTACCAGCTTCTGCCAACATCTTCACAAGGTCTTTTGCTCTTGTTCTTGGGTTGAAATGCACATGTCGGACCAAAGCACATTCGTCTCTGAGACACAGAACTAGTCTCCTTTCTGAGCAGTATGATGGCTGGAAATTCCCATCTTGTTTGTACTTGCCTTTAATTGTTTGTACAGATGAACGAGGCACCTTCAGGTATCTGGAAATTGCACTCAAGGATGATTCAGATTTGTGAAAGTCCACAATTCTCTGCTGGATATCTTGGCTGATTTTTTTAGACTTTCCCATGATGTCACACACAGAAGCCGTGTGTTTCTAGTGTGCAATTAAAAAAAATCCACCAGTGGGTCTCTAATTAACTCAGATGTTGCCAATAAACCTATCAGAAGCTTCCAAAGACTTGACATCATCATATGGGCTGTCCAAAATTGTTTAAAGGCATAGTAATCCTAATGTATGTAAACTTTTGACTTTGCAGAAAGTAATAAAAGAGCCTTAAAATTATCTCTATTTTATTATTCTGGCATTTAGCAAAATAACTAATTTTGTTAATCCTAATTGACCTAAACCGGGAAAAGGTTTATTCTGATTTCATGTCAGATAGTGAGAAAAACATACATACGTGTCTTTTTATATAGTGTATGTAAACTTCGGGTTTCTACTGTATATTTGTGTGTTTTTATAAGTAGGGAATTAGTCTAAAAAGACTAGCCTTTACTCCCCACATGCTTTAGTGAACCTTGTGTGTCTATGCAGCTGTGCTAGTTTACCGATTCCCCTTTATAAGACCACTTTTTGTATGTAAAAACCACTGCATACTAACATCAACCCAAAAGACCTATCATTTTAGCAATGTTCTGACCCATCCTTTAAACCATTACAATTTGGTTGTAATGTACAGTATCTTACAAAAGTGAGTACACCCCTCACTTTTTTGTAAACATTGTTTTATATCTTTTTATGGGACAACACTGAAGATATGACACTTTGATACAATGTAAAGTAGTCAGTGTACAGCTTGTATAACATTGTAAATTTGGTGTTTCCTCAAAATAACTCAACACAAAGCCATGTCTAAACCACCGGCAAAAAAGTGAGTACACCCCTAAGTGAAAATTGTCAAATTGTGCCCAATTTGCCATTATCCCTCCATGTGCCATGTGATTCGTTAGTGTTACAAGGTCTTAGGTGTGAATGAGAAACAGGTGTGTTAAATTTGGTATCATCACTCTCACGTTCTCTCGTATTGGTTGAACATGGCACCTCATGGCAGATAACTCTGAGGATCTGAAAAAAAGAATTGTTGCTCTACATAAAGATGACCTAGGCTATAAGAAGATTGCCAACACAAGTCAGTACACCTCTAAGTGAAAATGGACAAATTGTGACCAAATGTCAATATTTTGTATGCCCAACCATTATTTTCTAGAACTGCCTTAACTCTCTTGGGCATGGAGTTCACTCGAGCTTCACCATTAGAATCCTCTTCCACTCCTCCATGATGACATCACTGAACTGGTGAATGTTAGAGAAATTGCGCTCCTCCACTTTCTTTTTGGGGAAGCCCACCCTCTGGGTTTGGGGGAGAATAGCCTTTAATTTTTCCCCTCATTTCTTTGGGGAGGGATTTGGGGCCATTTTGGTATGCCCCGGGCTTTTCGGGGGGAAAAATTAGTTTACCAGATTACATTTGTTTGCCCAGCCCCTTTAATGTTATTCCCCACCTTCCCCCCATTTTCCCCCAAAACCACCCACTCCCGTTTTTTGACTCTTTTGGAGTAAAAAATAAAAAAAAACCCCCAAAAAGGTTCCCAAAAATTTATTTTACCGTTTGTTTAAAAACTTTTTCATTTTTGTACTTTTAAAAGAGGCTTTTTTTGGGCAAAAAAACCTTTTGATGTGAGGTTTCTAATGAAGGTCCCCCAAATTTCCTTGAAAGTTTTTTTTTTAATATAGAACTTCCAAATTGGGGATGCCGAACGGGAAGAAAAATTTTGGGGGTTTTTTCAGGATTCAATGAAAAAATTTAAAACATTTTCGCTAAAAAAGCTTATTTTTTGGAAACTTTTTTTTTTTTTTTTTTTTTTCACTACCTAAGACTAAAAAAATCTATGCCCCTGAATATATTCCTTAAAGTTTTCATGACATTTTGATATTTTTCCCAAATAAACAAAGATTGTGTGAACCAAATATTCACATGGATAGGTAAAAGTATCAAAAAGTTATTCCCATATAAAGGGGCAGTCATTATTTTAAAAATAGGCATGTCATAGCGTCAAAACTTTGCTGCAAAAGTAAGGGTATGTTCACATGGGTTATTTTAACGTATTTGGCAAACCCTTTTGGGGCCCAAAATTGCGCTTTTTGTGTCAAAATGGGCGCAATTACGGGGAAATTATGGCTTCATAGAGAGCTTAATTCCCCATCGTTATATTGTGTGCCCCTCCTCCGTGCTTTGGGCACCGTGATCCCCCCCCCCCCCCCCCCCCCCCCCGTGCTGCTTCAAAAAAACCCCGGGATATTCGGTGCGTACCCCTAGCGCCCCCAATATGCGTGTCCCCAAAACCTGGTTAGTATCTGACAAAAATCTCAAGAAGTTTTCTGTAGTGTTTATCTGTGATGTCTAGTAGTTATCAGTCTTTGTGATTAGATAAGAAATAACCTAGCATTTGTTATTTGCCTCATGATTGGTGCATAGTATTTGTCTGTTTGTAGTGTTTAAAAATATTACTATGAGATGGATACATTGACAAACCATGAAATGCAGTTATTATTTTAATAACATGGCAATTAGAGTTAATGTATGTAAATTTCTGTTTTTGTTTTTTTTGTCGTTTCCCAAAGATATAAATTAAGATTACAGAGAATAAAACCAACTTTATATTAAAGCAGAAACTTCCAATTACCAAATAATGTTAATTGCTGAAAGGCCTCAAAGGAGCAAGCCGCCCTCATCTTCTAAAAGCAAATCATTTCAATGCATCACCTGCTTATTAATTTCAGAACAATCAATTCCTATCTTATGGTGAGGATCAATTAACAGTTTTATAGTTGGTTGGTATAAATGAAAAAAATGCTGTAATTAAATGTGCAAAAACTAATGGGAACATTTTCCCTTTTTGACAACTTCTTATCTGTAAGTAAGCTAGTTTACCTTTTAGGGTTTAACGGGCCTTAAAAAAAGGTGGTTTATTTCGCAGTTGGTCCCAAATTTAAGTGCAAAGGAAAAAACTGCATTTCTACCAGTCGCTGAAAAAAAAACTTGGGTGTGTTTTAAAATGACTGCCTTTAAAGGGGTTTTCCAGTATTAAAAAAAAAAAAAAACACTTCAGTTGGTCAGGGAATTTATAAAATAGAAAATAACACCTTTCTTTTTAAACCTGCTCATTCCAGCACTGCCGCCACTCCCAATGCTTCCAGTGCTCCCAGCCGATGATGTTACACTCATTGTTCACATGAACCTGCAGCTATTTACAGGCCATAGCAGTCTTTTCCTGGCCACATGACCATTGAGATCTGTGATTGGCTGCAGCATCACGTGATAGAGTGGGTTTAAAATGTATTTTTTTTATAGCCCACCTAAGATGCAGTTTTTGGTCATTTCATGTCCTCAAAATATTGAAATAAAAAGTGATAAAAAAAATCTCATATTTCCCAAAATGGTACCAATAAAAAGTACTCTTAAGCTTGCAAAAGGTGAGCCCTCCCTCATGTCCATAGGTGTAGGAACAAAAAAGTTATTGGACACAGAAATAAGGCTTCAGTGCCAAGTTAAAAAATTAGAGAAGGTTTTTATTATTTTTTTAAGTACTAAATGGAAAACCCTACATATTTGGTATCACCGGAATCATACCGACATACAAAATACATTTATATTGAAGAGTGAATGCCATAAACGCATAACCCCCGCAAAAATGGCACAAATATGTAGATGTAAAAATGAAAAGGAAAAAAATGAACATGAAAAAAAATATTGGCTGTGGCAGGAAGGGGTTAAACAAAGAAGAGACTATAGTAAGTTTCATATAAAGAGAATATGTTACAGATGTAGTAAAGATAAACTTGACAGGTACAGCACCACAATATCACAGCATAAAAGGTTATCTCCACTTTATCAATGCTTTTTAATGGCTTTTGTTGTGATCTAAGAAGAGATAACACAGAAAGCTGTAAACTTTGCTACATCTGTGGGTTAAACTAAAGTCTACCATTTGTTAGTAACTTCAAGTAAGATTAATAATTATGATTAAGGCAGAGGGATAGCCAAAATTTATTGGGGCCCTACAGCAAAATAAAATGGGAAACTTAGACAGCAACATAACTAGCAATATTTAAAATGTTTGAACAACAGTACCATATGTCAGAGAATGTACATAGTTGTGCCAAATAACAGAAAGCCACCAAAATGTTATTGTCTACAAAAAAGGAACATTTACTTTCACAATTAGACAGCATTAATGTAGGCAGTGTGCAGGTTATCTTTGTGGCTCATTTGTTTGAAAAATTTGGTGAGATAGAAAATTGCCCTTTTTTTGGACCTTTTTTTTTTTGTACTTTCTATGGCAGAGGTTTGGCAGTGTGTAATTTTTCCCCGCCCCACTTTCCAGTGAAGACATGTCCATTTTGGTAAGCCACACACACTTTTCGAGCAATGGGGGAAAAATCTTTTGTGGCAAATGTTCTTGCATTTTTGTTTTGGACCCTCTGCCCCCCGGGGCCCATTGAAACCCCACTATGGCTACTTGTAAATTTACCCCCAATTTTTTTGGTTATTGTAAAAGGGCTTAATTTTGATACAAGGGATCCACAAGTTGATAAACGTAGGTTCTCCTTTACAGACAATTCAGACAAGTATAAGAAAAATATGAAAACCGGGATCAAGGGCCATTAACCAGACTTATAAAGTTCAAAAGTAAAACTAAGAAGTAAGTAAAGCAAAGGGTTTGGATCACATGGGCTTTAAAATTTTAAAAGGCAAGCTAAGATCAAGACATAAATATAACAAAGTGATATCAAGGCTTAGAAAAGTTCATCAAATTGACTGGAAAAGGGAAAGTTGGCATATTGGAACAATAAAAAATCAATGACTTTGAGTTGCTTTTTATGTAGAATGCATACATTTTTGTGTAATTATGTAAAGAGTAGATGTTATGCTGAAAGTGGGTATGAATATATCATATGACACTTCCTTTACATTGTGTAAAAGGGGGTTTTTCCATCGAAAATTTTTTCACAGAATTGTCTTACCCCCCTTCAGATTTCCCTTTTTTTTTGCGGGCTGTGGACATGAGAAACTTAGTGATTCTTCTATATTCACACTGTTATTTTTATTAAAATACAAGTATTTGTCATTCAAAAAACCCCAACAGCACAGCACAAGGCTTTTCAGTAACTCTAAAGCATTAAAGTTTCTTTAAGTAACAAAGATAAGATCAAGGAATGAGAATCAAGCTCATATCCTGTAGGTAGTGATGTCCCCAGCCTGACCACTGCTAGAGCAGATAGGTGATCACTAACTAGGAATATCTGTAAAAAAGCGGAGAAAAAAACTGCTTTACCTTTTTAAAAAGAAACAAAATCAGAACTAAAAAATTTTTGGTTTTTTGTTTATTACTTTTGCCACTATTTAAATCTAATCAATGAGATAGTAATAGCCTTTCTTATTTGTAGGAGGAAATGTATCTTCATATGCAGTTTAATTTTAGTCTACTGGCAGTTATTCTACAACTTTATAGGTGATTTAAATCTACCTGTGACTCTAAACATGGTTTAATATTAATGCCGGCCAGTGCCAGCACAATAGGTGAATTCCACCACTTGTTTACATGACTGTAAAAGAGGCTTGCATTTCACCTACATTTGAAAATTGAAAATAAAATAGTTTTATAAAGCCACTGGCCCTCATTTACTAATGTGGTTGCACCAGACAAGTATTTTACAATGTGCCAAAAAGTGTTTTGTGTATCATGTCACAGCATGTTCCACTCATATTTATTATGGGCTTTGGACACTCTCTGCACACTGCTCAATAGATGGGTGTGACTTACCAAAAAGTAAGCATGACTATGATTCAAAACACAGATTTAACCCCTTAAGGACCCAGACAGTTTTGGCCTTACTAACACAGCCCTATTTTTGAAATCTGGCATGTGTCACTTAATGTGAGAATAACTTTTTGACACTTTTCCCATCCATTGATTCAGGATTTTTTTCTATGAAATTTTGCTGTAAGTTAGTAAAAAAATTTTATCCTACAAACCCTTTTTTGTTAGTGAAAAATTCAAAATTTCATGAAAATTTGGAAAAATTTGTGATTTGAAAATTCCCAAAATTTCTGGTGCAAGACGATAATTTTCACCCCAAATGTTTTTTTTAAAAATAGCATTACCCATATGTCCCTATAGGTTGGCATCTTTTAAATGTCCTTTTTTTATGAATTGAGGGCTTGAAAAATTAGTGTAGTTTCTCACTTTTCAAGAAAATTTTCAAATACAATTTTTTTGGGCCATTCCCCGTTTGCGTGGCTTTGAGGAGTGTTGTTAGTTTCCCCATAAATGACGCTTTAAAAATAGACCCCTCAAAGTATTTTCAACAGTGTTTTTGGGAAATTTGATAACCCTTTAGGTATTTTAAGAAAAATTTAAGGGAAAAAAGGAGGTGAAATTTTAAATTTCATTTTTTTGCGGTTTTTTAATATTTCTGTATCCTTATTCACTGGGGGAAAACGGTAAATGTGATGGTAAAGCAATTAATTTATTTCCCCCGGTTGCCATTTTTTTTG
>JAODAL010060766.1:0-20707 GCA_025379985.1 Phyllomedusa bahiana | reverse complement strand
CACTTAATCTATAAGGTTATATTAAAAAAGAATTTATTTCACAAGATTCGCTTTTTCGGGGAATGCAATCCACTTCTTCGATTTAGTATCAAAGAAAAAAACGGTAGCCTTTATACACTCCTTTGGAACCGGGCTCTTTGTAGTAGTAAGTAAACAATTGTTTTTTCATAAAAAATGAAACCATATAGACAAAATTTTTGTACATTCCAAATAAAAACAAATTTTTTGCATAAAATTTTTTGTACATAAAAGATATAGGGTTTTCTAAAAAAATTTTAAAAAAAATACTCAAATTGTTTATAAGCCAAAACTTGTATAAAAATGAAAAAGATAAAATTGAACAACTTCTTAAATCGTGTGTGTAAAAACAATACCCAAAACATATAATTTTCCTTTTTATAATTTAAATAATCGTCCCCTGCACTTCATTTAGACCATATTTTTTTTAAAGGGAGTTTATAGGGTAATCCAATAAATTTCTTTTAAGCTCAATTTTTTACTTCTATCTGGGTTTAAAGGGGGGGATATTTTCTAGGGGGTTGAATTTTTAAAAATGGGGCCTTTTTTATGAGCTTCAAATATATGTTAGGCAAACTTAAAAAACTGACCTCCCTCCCTTTCATCGTAATAAAGGTTTAGATTCCCCCGGAAAAATTTATTGTGGTTTTCCCTACATATTGGACTTGCAACTGCAATGTTTAAAAAATATTAAAAAAGAATCGCACAATGAGGTTACTTTGATTTAAAAACCCCCCTGTGCGGGGATGTAAATTGAGCACTTGTAACAATTTGTTAAACATTTACAATTGTTTTGATTACATGGAACAACCCCTTCGGATTGATGATTTTGAGTAATTTATGTCATAGCTTTTTTAATTTAAAGGTGTAAAGATTTTTTTTTAAAGTTTTAATTCTTTCCTTACGATTGGTTAATTTTATTATCCCAAGCTGCACTCACTATTTGCTGGTGCAGTCACTTTTTACTACATTACTTTTCCCTTTCTGATCCTGAGTTAATTGATTTCCCCAAGCTCACTCACTATTTGCTGGGGCAGTCACTGTTACATACATTACTTATCCTTACTGATCCGAGTTACATCCTTATTATCCCCAACTGCACCACTATTTTGCTGGGGCAGTCACTGTCATACCTTCTTATCCGTACTGATCCTGATACATCCTCATTATCCTCCAGAGCTTTCCTCACTATTTGCTGTGAGTCAGTACTTTCTTTTCTTATCCTGTACGATCCTAGTTACATCCTGATTATCTCCAGAGTGCATCACTATTTTGCTGGTGAGTCATTGGTACATCATTATTTATCCTGTACTGACCCTGAGTTCATCTGTATTATCCTCCAGAGCTGGCTCACTTTTGCTGGTCATCACTTTTACATACATATTTATCCGTACTGACCTGAGTTTACATCCTGTATTATCCCCAGAGCGGGGCCTCCTTTTCTGCGGGGCAGTCACTGTGTACAACATTACTTATCCTTATGATCCTAGTTACATCCTGTTTATTTCCAAGCTGCACCACATTCTGCGGGTCAGTCACTGTCCATACATTATTATCCTAACTGATCCATTTACATCCTGAAATTATATCCAGAGCTGCACTCACTTTCGCTGGTGCAGTCACTGTGTACATACATGTAACTCAGGATCACTACAGCAAAAGAGCATTGCCCCGATGGATTAACATATAACACAAAAAAAAGGGGGGGGGGATAATTTATGATTTATCATAAGCCGTTTTGTTGAGGGTTTTCCAAGAGTCAACTTTTTACCTGACTTGTACAGAGTAGCCACAAAGTGAAAAATAGCTAGATTTCCTTGCTGACTACGTGGCGGAGCTTCATCTTCCTGCATGTACCGCAGTTGGCCCTGTTATCCACTGCCCTTGAGCCAAGCCTTACCCGTCCAAGCTTTTGCCACCCTTACAATAATGATACATTCTATTTCCACTTTATCAAATATGTTTTTGTTGCAATAAGTGCAACTTAGGTAAAGAAAAGAAATTGCTGTGAGCATTAAATATTGGTTTTATCACATTTATGTTTCATATCTAGATTTTGGGTTTTTTCGTGCAAGGATTTTGTTGCTTCTAAACGTGTAAATGAAAAAGGGTTCTGATTTTCCAGTGCTCTGGGCTCAGCAGGGGGGAAATGTATGAAACTGTCTACTCTAAAGCCCCCCTCCTATATGCTTTTGAAAAAGCTCTGATTAGTTTTTTTTACCAAAATAACATCTTACAGGGGGGGAAAAAATATTTAGTCGCCCCCAATTGTGCAAGTTCTCCCACTGAGAGAGGTAAAGGGGCTGAATGACATCATGGTCACCTCACATGAGAGACATAGGGCGACATGTTTGTTCTCGCCACTGGGAAAACGCACTTTCCAACAGTTTTCCGGCAAATTTGTCCCTTTGGGTATTCGGCCCCGAGGTGCGCTCAACATGCGGTGTAAAAGTCCCCCGCGCCGCCAGTGTGGGGGGTCAGTGCGGGACTTGGGCGCAAAAGGACTGTGCAAACAGTATTCCGATTCGAGACAGGCGGGAAAAACAGCGAGAAATCATTAAAGATGTCCGTGGCATGGATAAAATAAAAAAAAATCGCCTTTAAAAAGGGGGTCAAACATTCTCTGAAAAAGAGCTCAAACCCTTTCAAAAAAACATAAATAAAATCATTTCCAAAATCTGCCCGGGCGCTACATGGGGAATTTGGATATTGAAAATTGCCGGGAAATACAGTAATTCAAATTCTGTAAGCTCTTCTCATTAGTCGGCAGAAACCAGCCAATCAAATAGGAGCAACAGGACCCTTTAAAACCTATGGAGAAGTATTGCCCAATCAAAACAAAGGCGGGACAGTTCAAAATACATAAAAAATCAGAAAAGAGCTGTTGGTGAGCAAGCGGGGCTTGGCTATCTGGGCCAATCAAAAGGAGTGACAGGGGCCCCTTTTAAAACCTTTGGGAAAGTATTGCCAATAAAAAACAAAGGGGGGAAGTTAAAAATACAGAAAAAAAGGGCAAAAAAAGAGCTATTGGCGAGCGGGGTGGCTTGGCTACCCACCCAAATTCAGAGCGCGGCTACTGTCCCATTGAGCAGGGGAGAGATCGGGGCAATGAATCTCAGCGCCCGGGGGCATGGAGTAAAGTTAAAAAAATAGTTTTCATTTAAATGTAAAACATTTTCTGTAAAAAAGCTAAAAACTTCTATAAACATAAATCAATCAAATCCCTAAAAACGCGTTTGTCGCCCAAACCCGGGGCAACATCAGGAATTGCAATTAGGAATTGCCGGGAAAACAGTAATTCAAATTTTTGTAAGCGCTTTTCATTGGTCGGGATAAACCAGCCAATCAAAAGGAGCGACAGTGACCCCTTAAAAACCATGGGGAAGTATGGACCAAACAAAATTTCCAAGGGGGGACGTTCAAAAAAACAGTGAAAAGCAAAAAGAGCTGGTTGGGTTTAACCCAGGCGGCAGAATGAATCCACCAAACAAAAGAGGGGGTCTATTTTGAATAGAAAGAAGGGCGCATACAAAAGGGCGCCCAAAAAGTTAAATTTCGCTAAGGGAAATTTTTAGTACTGTGATTTGGGTTGGGGGGGAAGAGGGCTCGCCACTTAGCCAATCACGGGGTTAGTACCTTCTCAAAGTTCTATGGGAAAGAAATGCCGAGCGAGCTCTGTTTGTGATTGGCTAAGTTAAAAAGGGGCCGTTATTTTTGGGCCAAAGGCAGAGCAGCGACGTCTTATGGGTTTTCAAAAACAAACTTAATAAAACTGTACAGGCCGAAAAAAAAATGAAAGACTCAAAAGTTTACCGATCGGATATAAAATGAACAATAATTGGGGGAAACGAAAAAAAAGAAATAAAAAAGAATTTATTTAATTTAATTTTTTTTTTCGTTTCCCCATTATTGTTCATTTTTTTCCAATCGGTACAAAATTCGTGAGTCTTATCTTTTTTATTTCTGCCACTACAGTTGATTCCAGATTGCATTAAAAACCCATAAGAGCGTCGCTGCTCTCCCATTGTCCAAAAAACCCGCCCTTTTTCTTACCAATCACAAAAAAGCTCGCTCGGCTTTCTTTTTCCCCCTAGAACTCTATGAGAAGGTGCTTAGCCCCTGATTGCAAGCAGGGCGAGCCCCCCCCTTTCCCCCCAAAAAAAAAAAAAAAAAAACAATCACAGTACTAAATATTTCCCCTAGACATAATAACTTTTAGGGCGCCCTTGTACGGCCCTTCTTTCTCCCTCAAAAATAGACCACACAACTTTGGTGGATTATATCTGCCGCCTGGGGCCCAAACCCAAACAGCCTTTTCTCCCTTTTTATGTATTTTGAAAACTCCCGCTTGGAAAATTTATTGGCCATACTTCCCATAGCTTTTAATGGGGCCCCTGTGCTCCTATTTGATTGGCTGGTTTATGGACCTTTTAAAAGGCTTAAACAATTTGAATTTCTGTATTTCCCGGGAATTTCTCTATATGCAATTCTTATTGCGCCGTCTCGCGACAAACCTTGTTGGGATTTTTTTATGTATGTTTATAGAAGGTTCAGTCTTTTTTTAGAGAATATTTTACCCAATAAAAAAAATTTTTTTTTTTTATACTCCATGCCGCAGACGCTGAAGCCGAGTTTTTTATTGCCCCGATTTCTCCCTGACACAATGGGAAAAGTAGCTCGCGCTCTGATTGCCGAGATAGCCAACCCCCGTACTCAGCCCCAAACACTCTTTTCTGTTTTTACTGTATTTTTAACTTCCCCCCTTTGTTTTGATTGGGCAAAAGCCTCCTAGTTAAAATGGTTTCACTGTCGCTCCTATTTTGAGTGGGTTTGGTTTCTGAGACCAATCAAATCTTTCAGAATTTTAATTACTGTATTTCCCGGGAATTTCAAAATCCTAATTCCCGATATTGCGCCTTCTAATTTTTGGAAATGAAATTTTTTTTTATTTTTTGAAGATTTTGCTCTTTTTCTGAGAGTGTTTCCCCCTTTATAAAGGCGATTTTTTGGAATCAATCCCTGCCGCACGGAGCGGAGCGCCGAGATTTCTTTTGCGTTTCTACTGCTTCCTCGCAGTTTCCCACCTGCTTGACTTGCCTCTGCCGGAATTTAGACAGAATCAACCCGGGCGCCCGTCGGGGCTGCCGACGCTGCACTGGCCCCACTTTGCCACTCCGGGTCGTACATGCCTGGAGTTTTTTGAGCCGCCGCGTCCCCCCCAAAACACCTACGGCGCCCACACTGCGCCCCCTTGCCCGCCCCTTCAGCAGGGCGCAGCTGAAAGTGGCGAACGTGCGCCCAACACCGTATCCCCCCTCTACAAACGGGATTTGGGCCGGGAGGGATTACACCCAAAAACACGAAAAGCCCCATCATACTTGCCCCAAAATGAAAAAAAACCAGAAAATCACATTTGGGAAAAAATTAATTTGCAAATTATGGTGGAAAATAAGTATTTGGTCCCTATAAACAAGCGAGATTTCTGGCTCCCACAAACCTGTAACTTCTTCTGTAAGAGGCTCCTCTGTCCTCCACTCATTACCTGTAGTATTGGCTCCTGTTTGAAGTTGTTATCAGTATAAAAGACACCTGTCCACAACCTCAAACAGTCACACTCCAAACTCCACTATGGTGAAGACCAAAGGGCTATCGGAGGACACCAGAAACAAAACTGTAGCCCTGCACCGGGCTGGGAAGACTGAAACTGCAATAGGCAAGCGGCTTGGTGTGAAGAAATCGACATGTGGGAGCAATAATTAGAAAATGGAAGACATACAAGACCACTGATAATCTCCCTCCATCTGGGGCTCCAACAAGATCTCACCCCGTGGGGTCAAAATGATCACAAGAACGGTGAGCAAAAATCCCAGAACCCCACTGGGGGGACCTAGTGAATGACCTGCAGAGAGCTGGGACCAACGTAACAACGGCTCCCATCAGTAACACACTACACTGCCAGGGACTCAGATCCTGCAGTGCCAGACGTGTCCCCCTGCTTAAGCCAGTACATGTCTGGGCCCGTCTGAAGTTTGCTAGAGAGCATTTGGATGATCCAGAAGAGTATTGGGACAATGTCATATGGTCAGATGAAACCAAAGTAGAACTGTTTGGTAGAAACTCATCATGTTTGGAGGAGAGAGAAGACTGAGTTGCATCCAGAGAACACCAGACCTACTGTAAAGCATGGGGGGGGGGGGGGGTAACACCAGACCTACTGTGAAGCATGGGAGGGGTAACACCAGACCTACTGTGAAGCATGGAGGGGGGGTAACATCATGCTTTGAGGCTGTTTCGCTGCAAAGGGACCAGGACGACTGAATGAATGGGGCCATATATCGTGAGATTTTGAGTGCAAACCTCCTTCCATCAGCAAAAGGCATTGAAGATGGAACGTGGCTGGGTCTTTCAGCATGACAATGATCCCAAGCACACCGTCAGGGCAACGAAGGAGTGACTTTGTAAGAAGCATTTCAAGGTCCTGGAGTGGCCTAGCCAGTCTCCAGATCTCAACCCCCTAGAAAACCTTAAGAGGGAGTTGAAAGTCTGTGTTACCCAGAGACAGCCCCAAAACATCACTGCTCTAGAGGAGATCTGCATGGAGGAATGGGCCAACATACCAGCAACAGTGTGTGCCAACTTTGTGAAGACAGAAATCGTTTGACCTCTGTAATTGCCAACAAAGGAGACAGAACAAAGTATTGAGATGAACATTTGTTATTGACCAAATACTTATTTTCCACCATAATTTGGAAATAAATTCTTTCCAAATCAGACAATGTGATGTTCTTTGATTTGTTTTCTCTGCAGATTCTGCATGCAATACCCCAACTGGCCACACGGTGTACGGTGAGCACATAACATTTTTATTTAAAGTAGTACAATATATAACAGCGCCCCCAAGGGGTAGAAACATATAATGCAGGTGATAATGTCACAGTATGAAAAAAGACATTTCTTTTTACTTTCATGTGAATAATTCTCCATATACGTATAAAAATGGTGTTGAAGGGTAAATATACCCAGCATGGAACCAGGGGAATGAAAGTGTGATATTTAAAAAAGTTCAAGTGACAGAGATAGATTTGCACATTTAAAGGACATAAAACCGGCTGTGTCCCTGCCAACGTACTTCAGTTTCAGGGGAGATAAGACGGTTTCCTGACAGCGAATATTTTGATGGTCCCGAATAACAAAATGAATAAAAGTAAAAGGGGAAAGGGCCCCGAAGCCTCCCTCCACAATGACATGACACCGGCGTCTGTTATGGTTCTATAATCCACTCACATATTCATTAGGTTTTAGAAAAGTTTCTCAAGTTCATTATTTCCTTCCAATTTGTTGACCAGAAAACGATTTTCTTTCTCTGCACGGGTTTTACCAAAGGTTTATCAGTCTTACCCCGTTCCCCCTTAACTGGGGGAACCATGGGGGAACCCTTTTTGGGAACCGGACCCCTTTTTTTACAACAAACCAATGGCGCCCGACAAACCCTGCGGAACCAGATCGATTTTTTAAAAACCACTAATTTTTCGATGAACCTCGAATTTTTCAGGCCCGGGACCCAAATTTAAAAACAGACACCAATGGCCCTGACAACCTGCACAACTTCAACTGGATCCTTTTTTACAAGAGACACGATGGCGCCTACAACCCTGGGAACCCCGGATCCATTTTACAACAACACCAATGCCCCCGACAAAACCTGCGGAACCCTTTTGGGGACCGGTTTCTTTTTTACAAAAACCCAATGGCCCGAAACCTGCTGAACTTCCGGAACCATTTCCATTTTACAATAGACACCAATGGTGCCCACAAATCTGCGAACCGTCCTTTTTTAAACAGACCCCAATGTGCCTGACAAACCCTGCAAACCCTTTTGGGAACTGGATCCTTTACAACAAAACAATGGCCCGGGGAACCTCAGAACCAATCCCTTTTTAAAATAGAAAACCAATGGCCCTGACAAACCCCGCAAAACCCAATCCATTTTCAACAACACCAAGGCGCCTGACAAACCTCAGAACCAACCTTTTTACAACAGACACCAAGGGGCGCCTGACGAACCTCAGAACCAGACCCATTTTAAAACAGCACAAGGGTCCCCGGGGCAACCTGCGAACCTCGTAAGGGGACCATTTTACAACAACCAAGGGGGCTGACGAACCTGCGAACCGACCATTTTACAAACAACCCCAATTGTGCCTGAAGCACCGGGAACCCTTTTGGAGCTGGATCCATTTTACCACAAACACCAAAGGTGCCCGATGAACCTGCGGAACCTTTGTAACTGGATCCATTTTACAAGAGACACCGATGGCGCCTGATGAACCTTCAGAACCGGATCCATTTTACAACAGACACCAATGGCACCCGACAAACCTGTGGAACCTTTGGAACTGGATCCATTTTACAACAGACACCAATGGCACCCAACAAACTGGGGAATTTTCGGACCACCCCATTTTACAACAGACGCCAATGGCACCAAACGAACCTGAGGAACCTTCGGGACCGGATGCATTTTACAACAGACACCAATGGTGACCGACGAATCTGCAGAACCAGATCCATTTTACAACAGACACCAATGGTGCCTGACGAACCTGAAGAACCTTCGGAACTGGATCCATTTCACAATAGACACGAATGGCGCCTGAGGAACCTGCAGAACCAGATCCATTTTACAACAGACACCAATGGTGCCTGACGAACCTGTAGAACCTTCGTAATTGGATCCATTTTACAACAGACACCAATGGCGCCTGAGGAACCTGCAGTACCTGATCCATTTTACAATTGTCACCATTGGCGCCTGACGAACCTTCAGTACCTGATCCATTTTACAACAGACACCAATGGCGCCTGACGAACCTGCAGAACCAGATCCATTTTACAACAGACACCAATGGTGCCTGAAGCACCTGCGGAACCTTTGGAGCTGGATCCATTTTACCACAAACACCAAAGGTGCCCGATGAACCAACGGAACCTTCAGAACTGGATCCATTTTACAACAGACACCAATGGCGCCCGACAAACCTGCGGAACCTTCAGAACCGGATCCATTTTACAACAGACACCAATGGCTGACCGGATTGGTTTTTGGACCAAAAAAATAAAAAATGTTTAAAAAACTGCATGCTATGCTAAAATTAATTTTTTCATGCAATTTTTACAGCCTAAAAAAAAAATGAGGGTGGATGTGTTTTTTTATGGGTTTTTTTTCTGGTGTATCTTTCTCCCCCTAAATTTAATGTGAACAAAACAATGCAGCACATATGCACAAATGCATTTTTATGGTGCAAGGGGAAAAGAAAAAAACAATAGAAGTCTATGGAGAGAAAAACATCACAAACTGCCAGGAAAAATCATTACACCCACAGCATGCTGCATCTTGAAATAACTTCTAATGACAGAAAAAAAATGCACAAAAGAAATTCTATACAGAATTTAGTGTGTCTTATATTTTTCTAGCCTTTTTCAGCTAACATCTAGGTGCTATAATTAAAAAAAAAATGATTTTTTTTTTAAACATATGTTCTTAGAAGCATTTTTGAAAGCTTTTTTTTTTTCAAAAATACATGTAAAACCACACTAAAGCCCCCTTCACACTTACATTTTTCATACTGTTTTTTGACAATAAAAACTGCATGTTTTTTTAGCCCTTAGGATATGCTCACATGGCGTGTTGGATACGTTTTGGATCCGAAATACGCATTAAAAATCGGTGTATATGGGTGTGGATGGGCAAATAAATTAGGTTAACTGACTGATAAAAAAAACTGCACATTGAGTAAGTACCAGTTCACACCAGTTTGCAAGAAAGCCACAATATAATACATGGGGAGACTGCACAAATGCAAAAATACTGATAAATAACCACCCATAGCCTTCTATGTATGAAGGGGTGGTTGCTGGTATTATAACTGCATATAAATAAGGCGATACAAAGGGGTAATTTATAGATACGTGTGGTGCACCATCTGTATCAACTAATACCTCATATTTGATATTTTTCCAGTATGTCATTTTGCCCTAAATATTGGGGAGCAGAGGGGGTCAGTATTTTGTGTTGGACCAGTGAAATGTGCTGGGCAGACAATCGAATACTAGAAGCGTCATAGGCTGTAAGCCAACATGGTGCACCACATGTATCTGTATAAACGGCACCATTGTATCGCCTTATATACTGTATGTGAAATTATAATACCAGCAACCACCCCCTCATACATAGAAGGCTGTGAGTGATTGTCTTACCGGTATTTTTGCAGTTGTGCGGTCTCCCCATGTATTGTACTGTGGCTTTTTTCACATACTGATGTGAACTAGTACTTATCCAAGTACTAGTGCAGTATTTTTATCATTCAGTTACTCCCCTAGTGGAGGGGTGTATGAGCTGCTGCTCATTAGTTATCTGCACCTATTATATCTTTCCCAGTTATCACAGGGGCTTATATTGCCTCCTGCTGGGCTCAATCTATTGCTACTATAATACTGCTCTCTATGTACAAGAATATTACTACTATAATACTGCCTCTATGTACAAGAATTTAACTACTATAATACTGCCCTCTATGTACAAGAAATATAACTAACTATAATACTGAATACTTGCCCTCTAAATGTAAATGAATATAACACTATAATACTGCCCCCTAATGTACAAGAATATTAACTACTATAATACTGCTTTCTATGTACAAGAATTTTAACTACTATAATAACTGCCACACTATGTACAATAATATAACAACTATAATACTGCCTCTATGTAAATGAATATAAATACTATAATACATGCCGCCCTATGTACAAGAATATAACTGACTATAATACTGCTTCTATTTACAATATAATTTAACTACTATAATACTGCCCTCTATGTACAGAGAATATAACTACTACAAATACTGCCTCTAGTAAATGAATAAATACTATAATACTGCCCCTATGTACAAAACTATAACAGACTATAAATACTGCCCCTAATGTACAAGAATATAACTACTATAAACTGCCCCTATTGTACAAGAAATAACTACTATAATACCGGCCACATGTTCAAGAATATAACTTCTATAATCGGCCCTATGTGCAAGAATATAACTACTATAATACTCCTCCTATGTACAAGAATATAACAACTATAATATTGCCTCCTATGTACAAGAAAATAACTACTATAATACTGCCCTCTATGAACAAGAATATAACTAGCTAAATTACAGCTCCCTATGTAGCAAGAATAAAACTACTATATTACTGCCCCTATGTACAAGAATATACACTAAAATACTGCCTTTCTATGTACAAGAATATAACTAAATAATACTGTTCTCTATGTACAAGAATATAACTACTATAATACAGCCCCTATGTACAAGAATATAACTACTAAAATACTGCTCCTATGTACAAGTGTATAACTACTATAAGTACATGCCAGTCCTATTGTACAAGAATATAACTACAATAATACTGCCCATGTACAAGAATATAACTACTTATAATACTAGCCCTCTATGTACAAGAATTATAACTACTATAATAATACTGTTCCCTATGTTCAAGAATATAACTACTATAAACTGCCCCTCCGTGCACTAGAATATACTACTAAATACTAGCCCTCTGGTGCACAAAATATAACTACTATAGTACTGTCCTCAATGTACAAAGATGAATATAACTACTATGAATACTGCCTCTAGGTACAAGGATATTACTATCTATAATACTGCCCCCTATGTACAAGATATAACTACTATAATACTTGCTCCCAATGTACAATATGTACAAGAATAAAACAACTATAATTACTATGTCCCCGATGTTACAAGAATATAAATACTATAATACGCCGTCCAGTGTTACAAGAATATAACTACATAATACTGCCTTCCATGTACAAGAATATAACAACTATTAATACTGCTCCATATTTAACGAAAATATAACTACTAAAATACTGGCCCCTATGTACAGAATATAACTACTATAATACAGCTCAATTTACAAGAATATAACTACTATAATACTGCTCTATGTAAAGAAGATACTAACTAGAATCCTGCCCTCTATGTTAACAAGAATATAACTACTATAATACTGTTCCCTAATGTTCAAGAATATAACTACTATAATACCAGCCCATCTGTGCACAAGAAATATACTACTATAATACTGCCCCTATTAACAAAGACATAACTACTATAATACTGTTCTCTATGTTGAAGAATATTACTACCAATATAATACTGCTCCTATGTTTCAAGAATATACTACTATAATACTGCTACAATGTAACAAGAATATAAACTACTATAATACTGGTCCTCTATGTACAAGAATATAACTACTATAATACTGCCCTCTATGTACAAGGATATAACTACTATAATACTGCCCCCTATGTACAAGAATATAACTACTATAATACTGCTCCGATGTACAAGATGTACAAGAATATAACTACTATAATACTGTCCCCTATGTACAAGAATATAAATACTATAATACTGCCCCTATGTACAAGAATATAACTTGCTATAATAACTTGCCCCCTATTTACAAGAATATAACTACTATACTACTGCCTCCTATGTACAAGAAAATAACTCTATAATACTGCCTCACATTACAAGAAAAAAAACTACTATAATACTGCCTGCTATGTACATCAGAATATAACTACTATAATACTGCTCTCTATATACAAGAATATAACTACATAATACTGCCCCTATTACAAGAATATAACTACTAAAACTGCTCCTATAACAAGTTGTTATAACTACTATAATACTGCCTCCTATGGTACAAAATATAACTACTATATTACTGCCCCAATGTACAAGAAATATATCTACTATTATACTGCCCCTCAATGTACAAAATATAACTACTAAAATACTGTTCCGCAATTTTCAAGAATATAACTAACTATAGATACTGCCCACTGTTCACAAGAATATAACTAGTATAAATACTTCCCTCCTGTGCACAATAATATAACTACTATAATACTGTCCCTCTATGTACAAGAATATTAACTACTATAGATACTCGGCCCTCTATGTACAAGGATATAACTACTAGAATACTGCCCCAATTGTACAAGAATAATAACTACTATAATACTGCACCCTATGTACAAGAATATAACTACTCATAATACTACTGCTCGATGTACAAGAGTAACAAGGAATATAACTACTATAATACTGTCCCCTATGTACAAGAATATATATACTACTATAATACTGCCCTATATACAAGAATATAACTGCTATAATAACTGCCCCCTATGTCACAGAATATAACTACTATAATACTGCCTCCTATTACAAGAATATAACTAATAAAAATACTGCCTCGCCATGTACAAGAATAAAACTACTAAATACTGCAACCTTTTTACAAAAGAATATAACTACTAAAATACTGCCCCTATGTACAAGAATATAACCTAACTATAAATACTGCCCCCTATGTACAAAAATTATAACTACTATAATAACACTGCCCCTAATGTACAAGAATAATAACTACTATAAATACTGCCTCTATGTACAAGAAAATAAAACTACCTATAATACTGGCTCCATGTACAAGAAATAACACGTATAATACTGCCTCCATGTACAAGAATATAACTACTATAATACTGCTCCTATGTACAAGAATAAACTACTATAATACTCCCCTTATGTACAAGATTAAACTACTTTAAACTGGCCCCCTATGTACAAAGAATATAGCTAACATATTACAGCCGCCCTATGAACAAGAATATAACCAACTATAATAACTGCCCCTGTACAAAATATAAACTACTATAATACTGCCCCCTATGTACAAGAATAAAATACTATTAAACTGCCACTCTGTGGACAAGAAAATAACTACAATAAAACTAGCTCCGATGTACAATAATATAACTACTATAGATACTGCCTCTATGTACATGAATATAACTACAATAATAACTGCCCCCTATGTACAATAATAATAACTACTATAAATACTGCCCCCTATGTACAAGAATATAACTCTATAATGGCTGCTCCTATGTACAAGAATATAACTACTAAAATAACGTCTCTATGTACACAAAATATAACTACTATAAACTGACTGCCCTCCTATGTAGTAAGAATATAACTACTATAATACTGCCCCCTATGGTACAAGAATATAGTACTAACTATACATACCGCCCCTATGTACAGAATATACTAATATATTACTGCCTCCATGTAACGGAATATACTGACAATAATACTGCTCCTAAGTACAAGAATATACAACTATAATACTGCTCCCTATGTACAAAATAAACTATTAAAATACTGCCCCTATGTACAGAATCTAACTACTATAAAACTGGCCCCCTATGTACAAGAAATATATCTACTATAATACTGCTCCCTATGTAAAAGGAATATAACTACCTATAATACTGCCCCTATGACCACAGAATATAACTAACTATAATAACTGCCCCCTATTTACAAGAAAAAAATTAATAACCTACTATAATACTGCCTCTATGGTACATAGGATAAATTGCTATAATACTGGCTCCTAGTGATACAAGAATATAACACATAATAATGCCCCCTATGTACAAAGAATAACTAGCTATAATTACTGCCCCCATGTACAAGAAAATAGATTACTATCATACAGTCCCTCTGTTTAACAAGAATATAACTACTATAATACTGCCGCCTATTGTACAAGAATATAACTACTATAATACTGCTTCTATGTTCAAGAATATAACTACTATAATACTGCCCTTT
Source organism: Phyllomedusa bahiana (assembly GCA_025379985.1). Lineage (NCBI taxonomy): Eukaryota > Metazoa > Chordata > Amphibia > Anura > Hylidae > Phyllomedusa > Phyllomedusa bahiana. The sequence continues at coordinate 5,882 of JAODAL010060766.1, read as the reverse complement.
ATGTACAAGAATATAACTGCTATAATACTGCTCCCTATGTTCAAGAATATAACGACTTATAATAACTGCCTCCCCTATGGTACAATAATATAAATACTATACTACTGCCTCTATTTTCCAAGGATATAATTGCTATAATACTAGGCTCTATGTACAAGAATATAACTACTAAATATGCCCCCTATGTACAATAAATATAACACTATAATACTGCCCCCAGAACGAAGAATATAACTACTATACATACTGCCACCTATGTGCAAGAATATAACTACTATAATACTGCCCCTATGAACAAGAAAATAATTACTATCATGACTTTGCCCTCTGTGTACAAGAATTATAACTATTACAACTACTCCCCATATTACAAGAATCTAACTCCTATAATACAGCCCCCTATGTACAAGAATATATCTACTATTTACTGCTCCCTATGTACAAGAATATAACTACTATAATACTCGCCACCCTATGTACAATAATATAACTACTATAATACTGCCCCCTATGTACAAGAATATAACTACTATAATACTGCCTCTATGTACAAGGATATAATTGCTATAATACTGGCTCCTATGTACAAGAATATAACTACTATAATACTGCCCCCTATGTACAAGAATATAACTACTATAATAATGCTCCCTATGTACAAAGTAATATAACAGCTATAAAACTGCCCCCTAGTGTACAAGAATATAACTACTATAATACTGCCACCTATGTACAAGAATATAACTACTATAATACTGCCCCTATGTACAAGAAAATAATTACTATCATACTGCCCTCTGTGTACAAGAATATAACTATTAAAATACTGCCCCCTATGTACAAGAATCTAACTACTATAATACTGCCCCCTATGTACAAGAATATATCTACTATAATACTGCTCCCTATGTACAAGAATATAACTACTATAATACTGCCCCGATGTACAAGAATTAACTACTATAATACTGCTCCCTATGTACACGAATATAACTACATAATACTGCCCCCCAAAGTGTAAACAAGAAATAACTAATATAAAACTGCCCCTATTGTTACAAAGAAATATAAAACTATAATACTGCCCTATGTACAAGGATAGTAATTGCTATAATACTGCTCCCTATGAGATACAAGAATATAACTACTATAATAATTCCACCTATGTTACAAGAATATAACTACTATAATACCTGCCCCCATGTACAAGAAATAATTACTATCATACTGCCCTCTGAGTTACAAAATATAACACTATAATACTGCCACTATGTACAAAGAATATAAGTACTAAAATAGTTTTGTGTGTCTGGCTTCTATTGTTCAAGAATATAACTACTATAAATACTTGCCCTCTATGTACAAGAATAATAACTGCTATAATACTGTTCCCTAATGTTCAAGAGATAAGTAACCGACTATAAAACTGCCCCCTATGTACAAGAAATGATAACTACTATAATACTTGCCTCTATGTACAAGATATTAAGTTGCTATAATTACTGGCTCCTATGTACAATAATATAACTACTATAATACTGCACCCTATGTAAAGAATATAATCTACTATAATACAGGCCCCCCATGTACAAGAATATAACACTATAATACTACTGCCACCTAGTACAAGAATATAACTACTATAATACAGCCCCTATGTACAAGAAAATAATTACTATCTACTGCCCTCTGTGTACAAGAATATAACTACTATAATACGCTCCCTATGTACACAAGAATAATCTACTAATAATACAGCTTCTATGTTCAAGAATAATAACTACTATAATACTGCCCTTTATTGTACAAGAATATAACTGCTTATAATACTGCCTCCCTATGTTCAAGAATATAACGACTATAATACTGCCCTATTTAAAGAGATTTAACTACTATAATACTGCCCTATGTAACAAGAATATAACTACTAGAATACTGCCCCCCTATCTATGTACAAGAAAAATATAACTACTAAAATACTGCCCCCCTATGTACAAGAATAAACTACAATAATACTGCCGTTCCTATGTACAAGAATATAACTCTATAATACTGCTCCTATGACAACAATTTAATCAACATAATTACTTGCACTGCACCTATGTACAAGAATATAACTACTATAATACTGCCTCCTTTGGAGAGTAACATGTACTTTACGGTATTTGACTTTATTTCCTTTCACAATGCATGACCAGCATATGACCCTGTAGTGGTTGATATTGTATTTGAACTTAGTAAAAGCGCAGTCACACAGCAAATATAATGCTAGATTTTTGCTTCACTGAGTGATTTCTTGTACATTATATCATAGCTTGAACCAGCCATTCCAGGTAACCTCAATGACCTCTACCGAAGCCCTAATGGAGTTCGCTGTTTATATGTTCAGACGCTTTCACATTTTTGTAATACTGTGGAGGGGCAGGAAAAGTCTTGTCTCATATCATTCAATTTTAGATTTATTTTAGTGAAATCTCATTTAAGAATAGAACTACTATAATGCTGCCCATATGTACAAGAATATAACTGCTATAATGCTGCCCATATGTACAAGAATATAACTGCTATAATACTGCTCAAATGTACAAGAATATAACTACTAAAAAACTGTTTTTTTTTCTGCTTCTATGTACAAGAATATAACTGCTATAATACTGCCCCCTATGTACAAGACTATAACTACTATACTACTGCTCCTATGTACAAGAATATAACTACTATAATACTGCTTCTATGTACAAGAATATAAACTGCAATATTACGCCCCCTATGTACAAATATAAGACCAATAATACCTACTCTAATGCTCCTATGTACCAAGAAAATAACTACTATAATACTGCGTCATGTACAAGAATATAACTACTATAATACCGCCCCAATGTACAAGAATATAACTACAATAATACTGCTCCTATGTACACGAATATAACTACTATAATACTGCCCCAATGTACAAGAATATAACTACTATTATACTGCTTCTATGTACAAAGAATATAACTACTATAATACCTACCGCCCCTATGTACGAGAAATAACTACAATAATACTGCCGTCCGTAAGTACAAAGAATATAACTTCTATAATACTGCCTCCCTAATGTCAAGAATATAACTACTATATACTGCTTCTATGTACAGAGAATATAACTCCTATATACCGCCCCTATGTACAAGAATATAACTACTATAATACTGCTCAATATTACAAGAAATAACAACTAAATACTGGCCCCCTATGTACACGAATAATAACTACCTATACATACTGTCCCCTATGTACAAGAATATAACACTACTATTATACTGCTTCTATGTACAAGAATCTAACTATATTAATACCGCCCCTATGTACGAGAATATAAACTACTATAATGCCTGTGCCCTCCTATGTACAGAGAATATAACTTTCTATAATACTGCCTCTATGTACGAAGAATAATAACTACTATTATACCTGCTTCCTATGTACAAGAAATATAACTACTATAATACCGCCCCTATTTACAAGAATATACTACTATAATACTGCTCATATGTACAAGAAATAAAGAGCTACTATAATACTGCCCCCTATGTACAAGAATATAACTACTATAAGACTGCCCCTAAGAACAAGATAATATAACTACTAAAATACTGCCCTATGACAAAATAAAATTACTATAATACTACTGCCCTTATGGTACAGCAGAATATAACTACTATAATGCTGCCCCCTAATGAACAAGAATATACTACTCAAATACTATCCATATGTGCAAGAATATAACTACTATAATAACTGCCCCCTATGTACCAAGAATATAACTACATTAATTCTGTCCCCTATGAACATTGAATATAACTACTATAAACTATCCATAATGTGCAAGAATAAACTACTATAATACTGCCCTCTTGTACAAAGAAATAACTACAAAAATACTGCCCCCTATAACAGAAAAAACTACTATAATATGCCCCCCTATGTACAAGAAAAAAAGCTACTATAATATACCCCCAATGTACAAGAATATAGTCAAAATACTGCCCCCTATTACAAAAATCAAATAATATGCTTCCATTCAAAAACAACACTATAAACTGCTCCTAGGAAAAATTTAAAAATTATAAAAATTTATATAAAATATATTAATATATATATATATCTGATTAGCTTCACCAGTGTTTGACCCTGTAGTGGTTGATATTGTATTTGAACTTAATAAAAGCTCTAAACCCGGAAATCAATTTTTACTTTTTTGCTTCACGAAGTATTCTCGTACATTATATCATTGCCAGCATCGGCCTCTCCCTGCGACCCCTGGACCTGTACAGATGTCCTAGTGGAGGGCGCTGTTTGGGGGAGAGCGCTAAAAGGGAAAGTCATGCTCACTTCCCATTTTTGGATCCTTTTATTGAATCCCTTTTTTTTTTTCTTGCATTTTATTGACATTTTCTGAAGATTGAAAAAAAAAAATTTCCACGTTTTGAGCTTCTTCTTTTTCTTGTCTCTGTATTTATACTGCTCTCTATTATAGGGTTTGACTCTCAAAGCTGTAAATATGGATTGGTTTTTAGCTCGCACAATCTGAGCATGTTCAGCGCAGGCCACATCATTTGTCCAATGGTGTAATGGTGCCTCCTTTTCATATTTCCAGTCAGTTACCTGCAGATAAAGCACGAAACAATGCGCAACGCCACAATCATAACAGGTAGGTCCAACCCCATGCATTCAGTTATTAAACACTATGTCAGAAGAAGGTTCGGCCCCCTCAAAACATGTACAAGTTCCGCTACCAAGCAGGAATTACATCGTGCCAAAACTCTATGCACCAGACAAAAATTCCCAAATAACCCACTCCTAAAGCCCTACAATGCCCCCCAAAAGATTGTCCCCGTGTGCCAATTACAAGCCTCTTGCAGCAGGAGCCTAAGACCTCATGGAGATGACACAGGGAGGCGCAATGACAATATTGCTCCAAACCACAGTAAACTGGCGTGAATTTCACTGCACGGCTACAAATCGGACGTATTTTGGCCGGGGTGGCTTAATTACGCCGTGTGTAATGGGGGCTGGCGGAGCTGGGGCAAGGAAGGGGAGCGGGCCAGCGCCGCCGGCCCCATAGACATGCATTATCCAGGGGCGCTAATAACTCCGTGAATACGTAGCCATGTCCACTCGACACACCCCACTCGCCGTATGTGCGACAAGGGGAAGAGGAGACGTAATCCATAGTTCTCTATGAGAATGACTGGGACGGATTTCACCCCGTAATTCGCACAGTACGGCGCGAAATACGGGCTGAAATATGTCCCAAAATACACTGTGTGAACATAGCCTAAAGTGGACCACATTCAGTTAACAGAAGAGTATAGAGAAAAGGAACACAGAGTAGTGAAGCAGGGTCAATGATAGTACTAGGAGGTAGAAGCCCATAGTAGTGTGAAAGGCAAGACATGTCTAGGAGTTGATTAGCACAGATTTGTGGAAGAAGTTCAGAGGACAGGTCTATGGAGGATAATCACAGAGTAATGGAGAAGGCATAGGACAGGTCTAGGATGAGGACACGAGAGTTAAAGGGAGAAAGGCCGAGGAAGGTTCTAGAGAGGAGCACAGAGTAAGTGGAGAAGTCAGTAGGACAGGTCTAAGAGGATGAAGCACAGAGTAATGGGAGAATGCAGTAGTACAAGGTCTAATAAAGAGGAGTAAGCCAGATTAATGGAGAAGGCAGAGGACAGTCAGGGGAAATCACAGATTAGTGTGTGAGAAGGCATAGGACAGTCTAAGAGGAGGAGCATCAGAGTGAAAGTGGATAATGCAGAGGACAGTCTAGAAGGAAGAATGCACAGAGTAATGGAGAAGGCAGGGGTACTAGGACTAGGAGGAGGAGCACC
>JAODAL010060765.1:0-20708 GCA_025379985.1 Phyllomedusa bahiana | reverse complement strand
TTAAAATTAAAATTTCGTTTTTAAATTGGCCCTTTATCATCAATTTGACCCTTCTATTGGGTGAAAATGTAATCTTGCCTAAGTTTCCGCAAGGGCCATTTCTTTTGTGCCCAGAGTATGTATGTCCTGTCATGGTGTTTGGCTCCACCTGAGTTAATATCTGATTTTTGTTGACTTTTAAAATGTCTGGTTTTCTTGGATACACAAAGGATGGCGCTGGACCCGAAGAATGCAAAAAAGTCAATTCTATTTCTTCATTTTTACAATCTTTGGAGAGTACAGTAGCCAGCAACCAGAGGCGAATACACTCGCCAATATTGTAGCACACCGACTCCCTTGATGTTTGTGTAGAGACTACTGTTTGTTCAAAAGTGAACATGTCAGAACATGAAAGCTCTGAAGCTGTGTCTTGTGTCCGTGTGAACATCCGCTTTTGTGATGTGTGTCTGGGTCCATCTGACATGCCTCTAACAATTAGCATTGTGTTTAACACTGCCGGCAATGCGAGACACGCAGCGGCGTTCACATGAGCGATCACTGATGTGTATTTGCATCGCATCTCTCCGATCCGTCTTTCAGATGCATTCCAAGAATTGACATGTCATGTTATACTCTTAGGGCGACATGTATGATTGGGCTTTTCGCCCGATTTCTGGCGTATACTGCGCCTCACCGGCCCGAATCCCCTGTCAGACGGAGGGATGCGGTGTTAAGCGCAGCGTTCGCCACTTTCAGCTGCGCCCCGCATGAAGGGGCGAGCAATGGGCGCGGTGTGGGCGCGGTGTAGGCGTTCCGGGGCGGGACGCGGCGCGCTTGAAAACTCCGAGGCATGTATGATGGCGGCTCGCCAAATCGCGGCGCAATGCAGCGCTCGGCAGCTCCCACAAGCAGACCTGGTTGATTTTGGTCTACATGCTCCGGCGGAGGCGAAGTGAAGCAAGATCGGAACATGTGAGGAAGCAGATAGAAGATCACGACAGAAATCTCGGCGCTCTGCTCCGTGCAGCAGGAGTATGATTCCTAAAAAATCACGTTTATAAAGGCGGAAAACATTGTCAGAAAAGAGCTCAACCTCAAAAATAAAAATCATTTAAAAAAATCACTTTCCAAAAATCTAGAACGGCGCAATATCAAGAATTCGGACATTGGAAATTGACGTCAAATACAGTAATTCAAATTCTGAAAGCAATTCTCATTGGTCGGCAGAAACCAGCCAATCAGAATAGGAGCGACAGTGAACCATTAAACCTATGGAAACGATGACCAATCAAATTCAAGGGCAGGACAGTTCAAAAATACAGAAAAAATGCAGAAAAACAGCTGTTTGGGTTTTGAGCTAGCGGGGCTTGGCTATCTCGGCCAATCAGAATAGAAGCGACAGGGACCCATTATAGCATAAGGGGAGAATTTTTGAACCAATCAAAATCCAAGGCGGGACAGTTCAAAATACAGTAAAAATGCAGAAAAGAGCTGATTGGTTGAGCTAGCGGTGGCTTGGCTATCTCGGCCAATCAGAGCGCGAGCTACTTCTCCCATTGTAGTCTATGGAGAGATGGGCGCAATGCAAACTCGGCGCTCAGCGCTGTGCGGCATGGAGTATGGTTAAAAAAATCATTTTTATTAAGTGTAAAACATTCTCAGATAAAGCGCTAATACCTTCTATAAAAATAAATCGGTTAAATCCCTAACAACGTGTTTGTCGCCGAGACCGGCGCTACATAGGGAATTGTAATATACAGAATTGCCGGGAAATACAGTAATTCAAATTGTTTAAGCTCTTCTGATTGGTCGGCATAAACCAGCCAATCAGAATAGGAGCGACAGTGGCCCATTATATCCTATGGAGGAGAATTGACCAATCAGAATAGGAGCGACAGGGACCCATTATATCCTATGGAGGAGAATTGACCAATCAGAATAGGTGCGACAGAGACCCATTATAACCTATGGAGAAAAATTGACCAATCATATTCAAAGGCGGGACAGTTCAAAATACAGTAAAAAGGCTGAAAAGAGCTGATTGGTTGAAACGTCGGGGGCTCGTCCAGCTTAGCCAATCAGAGCGCGAGCTACTTTCTCATAGAGTTCTATGGGGACAAGAAATTCAGAGCGAGCTCTGTGATTGGCTAATTTAAAAGAGGCGCGGTTATTTGGACCAATGGAAGAGCGAGCGACGCTCCTATAGGTTTTCTAATGCAATCTGAACTAAAACTGTACATGGCCGAAATCAAATGATAAGACTACAGAAGTTGTCCCAATGTGTATATAAAACGAATGATAATATGGGGGTAACGAAAAAAAAATATTAATTTCACATAATCATTTTTATTTCTTTATTTTCGTTGCACCCATACTATTGATCCTTGGCTAACAGAAATAAAGAAATAAAAATGATTGTATTGAATTAATTTTTTTTCGTTACCCCCATATTATTATTCATTTTATATACACATCGGATCAACTTCGGTAGTCTTATCATTTGATTTCGGCCATGTACAGTTTTAGTTCAGATTGCATTAGAAAACCCATAGGAGCGTCGCTCACTCTCCCATTGGTCCAAATAACCGCGCCTCTTTTAAATTAGCCAATCACAGAGCTCGCTCTGGATTTCTTGTCCCCATAGAACTCTGAGAAAATAGCTCGCGCTCTGATTGGCTAAGCTGGACGAGCCCCTGCCGTTTCAACCAATCAGCTCTTTTCAGCCTTTTTACTGTATTTTGAACTGTCCCGTCTTTGAATATGATTGGTCAATTTTTCTCCACAGGATATAATGGGTCCCTGTCGCTCCTATTCTGATTGGTCAATTCTCCTCCATAGGATATAATGGGTCCCTGTCGCTCCTATTCTGATTGGTCAATTCTCCTCCATAGGATATAATGGGTCCCTGTCGCTCCTATTCTGACTGGCTGGTTTATGCTGACCAATCAGAAGAGCTTAAACAATTTGAATTACTGTATTTCCCGGCAATTCTGTATATTGCAATTCCCTATGTAGCGCCGGTCTCGGCGACAAACACGTTGTTAGGGATTCAACTGATTTATTTTTATAGAAGGTTTCAGCTCTTTATCTGAGAATGTTTTACACTTAATAAAAATTATTTTTTTAACCATACTCCATGCTGCATGGCGCTGAGCGCCGAGATTGCATTGCGCCGATCTCTCCATACTAGAATGGGAGAAGTAGCTCGCGCTCTGATTGGCTGAGATAGACAAGCCCCCGCTAGCTCAGCCAATCAGCTCTTTTCGGCCTTTTTACTGTATTTTGAACTGTCCCGCCTTTGATTCTGATTGGTCTAAACTTCTCCATAGGATATAATGGGTCTTTGTCGCTCCTATTCTGATTGGTCCAAACTTCTCCATAGGATATAATGGGTCCCTGTCGCTGCTATTCTGATTGGCTGAGATAGCCAAGCCCCCGCTATCTCAGCCAATCAGCTCTTTTCTGCATTTTTACTGTATTTTGAACAGTCCCGCCTTTGATTATGATTGGTCTAAACTTCTCCATAGGATATAATGGGTCTTTGTCGCTCCTATTCCGATTAGTCAATAGTCCTCCATAGGTTTTAATGGTTCACTGTCGCTCCTATTCTGATTGGCTGGTTTATGCCGACCAATGAGAATAGGTTTCAGAATTTGAATTACTGTATTTCCCGGCAATTTCCAATATCCGAATTCTTGATGTAGCGCCGTTCTAGATTTTAGGAAAGTTTTTTTTTTTTATGTATTTTTTATTTTTAAGGTTACAGCTCTTTTTCTGATAATGTTTTCCGCCTTTATAAAGGCGATTTTTGATTCATACTCCGCATGGACATCTTTAATGATTTCTCGCTGTTCCAGCCTGTCTCGCATCGGAATACATGAGAGGCGCAGCCCCGCACTGTGCCTAAGCCCACACACTGGCGAGGTGCAGGGAACTTTTCCCCGCATGTATGAGCGCACCTCCTCGGACGGCGAATCTTAGGCGCAGCGCCGCACTGCGCCCATGTCCCCGCACTGCGCCCGACACACTGGCGAGGTGCGGCGGACTTTACATGTTATCTATGACCGCGCTACCTCGGGCGGCGAATCATAGGAGCTGCGCCTAAGTCCCGCACTGCGCCTCAAACACTGGCGAGGCGCGGCAGACTTTACATAGTATGTATGAGTGCGCCGCCGGCGCCGACAAAAATCAGGCGCACATTCCGCCGGGAAACTGGCAGAAAGGTGCGCCCCGACGTGTCGAGATTCATACATGTCATCCTGAATTCCTGACTCTGCGGTGGGCAGATACTTCACATGATTGACGGAACTGCTGGCCTGTCATCTGCTCTGCATTCACTGTGTAACTCTGTTCATTCTCGGGTTCAGCCCCAACAAAGCTTTCTCCTCTGTCCTCTCCTGCTTCTAAGCTGTAACATAATAAAATAATACAGTAATATCTAAAAATCATGGATTACTTGGTAATATAGACCCCACACTTTTAGACCACAAGCTGAACAGATCTGAATCCAAGATTTTCGAAATTGACACTGAAATAGTTCTATTTTTAAATATGATCCCATCGTGATCCCAACTTGAATTTTGGTACAGATGTGGCTAGGAGAATAGCAGGCACATGTGCATTTTTGGAAATTTTAAAATTAAATGTTTTTTCGGATATGCGTTTTTAAAATTTAGTGTTTGCGTTCGCATGGGTAAAATATTAATGAAGACACTCTTGTGACATGTAACGTGAAAGCCTGTACAGTTCTGAGTAGAATGGTGTTTATTTTGTTTCTTTATCATTTTTCTAGCCTGAGTTATGATGAGTAATGTATAGGCAGGCAACACCAAAATTCACACTTTATCTGAACTTTGAAAATCAATTAAAAATAAAAAAAAATCTATCATTTTTTTTTCTCTTCACATTTTGTGTTCTCTGACACACTACTACCAAATAACAAAATCTCAAAAGAATTAAAAATACAGAGGTAAAAATAATTGGTTCACTTGACATGGAATGACCCAAGAATCAAAGCTTCTTACTGGAGCTTGTGTACTTCTGTCTATCCAGATTCCTTCCCAGGTATGGTAATGCCTTTAGTCTGCTCCTTGATCAAAAACGCCGTAGATTATGTGATCGCAACCAGAACAGTATACCATCATAGTGTGGTTCAAAATTAAAAAAGAAAAATTTGAGCGTGAGGAGTGTACACAGACACCCAAAACACAGAATCTATAGCAAGTTCCAGTTTATTAACCGCTCGCATCAGTTTTTAATGTTATGTTATAGTACTGTAAAAAAAATCCTAACTCTTTAAATTTTTGAAATTTGTACTAAAGCGCCATTTTCTTAGACCTATAACTAATATTACTACTTAGTGTTAGAATACATCCTAAATTACGTCTATCTGGGTGGAACATCACTAATATGGGTATATATGGGTAGTATGGGTATGTGCTGGCATGTGGAGGTGTGCCCGCATTCTCATCCTCACAGACGTGTTGCCTTCAGTTGAAAAATGAGATAACAGATTTGGTGGAATAAGCATGACACTCGGTAAACCAAGCAGACAGCCCAAGGCCATCGTATATTCAAGTTCATATACTTTCTATCAAAGCTATAACAGTTATGAGACATTTGTGTCACTTTCAACCTCCTTCCTCCAGTCTTGGCTCTAGGCTTATAATAGAGGAGGATTTCTGTACCCAAACTCTACACATTCTCAATGACTCAGCACCAGTCTGTGATGGAACCCCAGGTGAGGTGTCACATCTGAATGTCTGTTAAAATTCCAAGACCTCTGTTACATCCCGGACGCTCCAGCCCCGATGCTCCTGTGTCTCCTTCAGTCTCTGGTTCAATTACACAAAAATTGGTAGCCCTTATATATGTCATGTTAGCATTGCTGCTTGTGTCTACAGCAGTCACAGGCCATACATACTGGTAACCCCGCTGTGACCAGTAATAGTGGAGCGCTCATGTGAGGATACAGTGCTCTGTGACACTGAACATGGAGGAGCTTCCTATACAAGCTATTCAACTCATGTTCCAATCCATCCAAGAAAGAGAACACAACATCTGCACTGTAATATCTCCTCACGTTTCCCCTTATTTTCTGCAGCAATTGTATTTTTTACATGGGATTTTCTGTGTTTTTTATGTTGTCGCATCTTCTTTCCATTTAGGTCTCTACAATATAGGATCCTCTCTACTATTATCATCTATTTAGGATAATTTTCCTGATTGACTTGACAAGAATGAATGGTGATAGAGACAAGATGGCAGAAAGTATATTAAATCTCACCCTAGAGATAATCTCCCAGCTTACTGGAGAGGTAAGAGATTCTGATGATGACACATTACATCGTTCTAATCTATGGTAATAGGTGATATGACTGGGGAGGGGAGGGGGCTCTGACGTCACATTACATCATTCTTATCTATGGTAATAGATGATATGACTGGAGAGGGGAGGGGGCTCTGGGAATGTTTGTAGTGGTAATTATTAAAGTTTCTCTTCATAAACAGGATTACACAGTAATGAAGAAGACCTCTAGTGAGTCCACTGTCATAGAGGCCCCAATCACAGGGCCCCCACCTCACTACCTTGTACAGAGAGAAATTAATGAACAGAAGATCCTAGAACTCACCAACAAGATCATTGAGCTGCTGACTGGAGAGGTGAGGCTGCTGGCACATTATACAGTAACAACACTGGAGGATTCTGGGTAATGATTGTATCATTTTGTGTGTCAGGTTCCTATAAGGTGTCAGGACATCGCTGTCTATTTCTCCATGGAGGAGTGGGAGTATTTAGAAGAACACAAGTATCTGTACAAGGACGTCAAGATAGAGGATCTGTACCATGAAGTTATGATAGAGGATCTGTACAAGGATGTCAGATAGAGGATCTGCAGCCTCTCACATCTCCAGGTGATTCCTCTCCTATCCTGCATTCATACCTGTTCACAAATTCATTAATCAGTAATAGGTTCTGTAGCACAAAGAGGAGATGGACTTTTAGCTTCACTAAGAAATCATGGTGTAGCTGCCCATAAAAGGGAACAAAGAGGAAACCTTCCAGGGAGCAAGTAATTAATTCCATTTCTTTATTGCTGTAAGAAGTGGGGAATAGTCTGATTCAACTTGGTAAAAATCAGTTAAAAAAATAGGCTTTAATCCACTGGTAGAGATGTGCAAATTTCTAAAAAAATTAATCGAATTTCCCAACATAAATCGTTTCGTCCCGAATTACTTTGCGGCGAACCACCTTAAAAACAGCTATTTCCAGGCTGCAGAGAGCCTGTATGGTAGAGATGGGCGAATCGATTCTAACAAAGTGGAATTCGTTTAGAATTTCAGGAAAACTTCGATTCTGCACGAAGCCGAAGATTAGGGTGATTCACGGGAATGAAGCGTGTTTTTAATTGCTAAAATGGCCGCAAGCACATGGCATTACACAGGGCAGAGAACTCTGGGAGGAAATAAGGAGGACCCTCAATGACATGTGCAGAGATGAAGCCAATCGGAGACTGGTGGGATTCTGTGACGTCACAGCACTATATAAGTCCAAACGCCATGCTGGCTGCTCGCACTGCTCTCCTTGCGCCGTGCTGCTGCAGCTGCTGCAGAGATCTCACACAAAAGAAATTGCTTTTAACAGCGATTTTGTTGGGAGATGTCACTGCTTTTATCAGAGACTGCTCCTCTTCCGTTATCATTTTGATTCAGTTTGTGGGGTATTGTAATTCAAGTCCACAGTGGGTCTAATTCTGCCCCATATACATTTCAATGCCATCTGGTCAGTTCTGGAGCGCATTGAATATCCAAGGGTTAATTAAGCCAGTTTGTGCTTTTATATTCAGTAAAAACACACAGCGTTTGTTCACGCCACATACAAGTACATTTTTCCTGGCCATTTGTGGAGAGCAATTTATATCCAAGGGTTACCCAAGCCTGTTAGTGGGTTCATTTGGAGTCAAATATAGGGTGTGTATTTATCATATACAGATATCTTCATTAAACAGAGTCTGTAAATTTTTGAACAAACAGTATGTCAGACAGATCGGTGGCAGGCTCTTCACATGCCAGTGGCACAAACATTCCTGGAGCAGGCACAGGTCGCAGCACAGTAAGGGGACGTCGCAATAGGAGTGACTCGGTGAGACCAGAACTGCCAGTGTCATCTAGTGGCAGTGTGTTGACCACCAACCCAAGGGTTCTGGATTGGTTGGCTAGGTCATCAACCTCATCCCAGATGACATATGACTACCCCAGCCAAGAGTCAGTGGGTTCGTCAGACACAACCCTTAGTTGGCATAGCCCGGGAGCGGGTCAGCGGCCCTCACCTGTCCTCAACCCGCCTCTGTGCTATTCGGTTTCCTCAGCCAGAGATCTACTATGAGGTCTGTGCTCAGCGCTACTATACAGCGAGGATGAACAATTTGAGGACAATCAGCAGCCACTCGACATACCCTGCTTCTTGCAGTAGGCGGCAAAGTATGGATGTGGAGAGTGGCATGGGAGGTCATCTTGTGAGGGGTCAGCCTCTGCATACCAAGACCGTTGAGGAGGACAGCAGTGACGATCAAACACTCATCGATGATGATGTAGCCGATCGCACTTGGGAGCCGGGTGAAGCCAGGGCTTCATCATCGTCAGGAGAAGAGGGCGTCAGCTTGCGCGTCAGGCAGCGGCGTAGTCAGCAAGTTGGTAGTGTGGCCGTGAGTCAGCAGGGTAGCAGCAGTGCGAGGTCGGGAGCCAAAAGGCCACGGGGTAGACGACCCTCTTCGCAGGTCCAAAAAAGTAGCGGCACAGGGGCTCACCGAGACAGCGGTGGTAGTAGTCACTCAGTGCGGAGCGTTGGTGGAAAAAACACCTACTCGGCGGTGTGGCAGTTTTTTGCTAAGACACCGGAGGAGCCGAACATGGGTATATGTAGAATCTGTGGCAGAAAGGGAAGCGTGGCCAGGGAGCTAACGTGGGCACCATGGCCTTGCGTTAACATCTGCAGCATCACCATCCAGTGGCCTGGGAGAAACGTGTCTCAGATATGGTGGTCCATCCTGCTACTGCAGCAACTGCAGCAGCACCTAGTGGCACACATGTCATTTCAGCCAGTCAAGGCTCCACCACCTCTGCCGAAGGGAGCTGTTTCTCTTTGCCATCATCTCTCAGTCCAGATGCTCCTGCTCCTCGCTACTCATGGTGCCAGCAGTCGTTCAACGAGGCAATTGCCAAGAGACATGAGTATGCGTCCAACCATCCTTAGGTGCAGAAGCTGACCGTGCTCCTGTCCAAGTTGTTGGTATTGCAGTCCATCCCTTTCCAAATGGTGGAGACTCCACTGTTCAGAGAACTAATGGCTTGTGCCGAGCCGAGGTGGAGATTTCCAAGCCGTAATTTATTTTCGAAAAAGGCAGTACTAACCCTTCACAAATATGTAGAACATAAGGTGGGCCAGTCCTTGAGCCTATTGGTTTCTTCCAAGGTGCACGGCAGCGCGGACGTGTGGAGCTGTAACTACGGTCAGGGCCAGTACATGTCCTTTACGGCCCACTGGGTGAATGTGCTTCCTGCCCAGCCACACCAACAACTTGGACAGGAGATGCCTCTTTCTCCTCCACGTTGTCAAACTGCTGCTCCTGTGACAATGTCCACCTACTCCACCACCACCATCTCAGCCTCTACAAGTGCTGCTCCATCATATCACATGTGTAGGGCACAGCGGTGTCACGTAGTTCTACACCTGGCTTGCCTCGTAGAACAAAGTCACACAGGGGAGGAATTGTTCTGTGTCATGCAGCAAGAAATCGATGTGTGGCTTTCTCCGTGCCAACTGCAAATCGGAACCATGGTGACGGACAATAGGAGGAGCATGGTGTCCGCGCTGCACCGAGGAGGGATGGTCCATTCACCCTGCATGGCACATGTGTTCAATCTGGTTGTAAAGAGGTTCCTGAAGTCTTCCACCCATCTTCAGAACATTCTGAAAATGGCCAGGAAACTGTGCATGCACTTCATCCATTCCTACAAAGCCAGGCACACCCTCCTCGAGTTGCAGCGGCAGAACGGCCTCCCCCAACACACGCTGATATGTGATGTTTCCACCCGTTGGAATTTCAGCCTGCACATGTTAGACCGACTGTATGAACAGAGAAAGGCCATTAACGATTTTTTTGATGATCCAGGCAGACAGGAGTACTCCCCTGTGTAACTTTGATGTCAGCCAGTGGCAGGTCATGCCTGACACCTGCCGTTTGCTGAGGCCGTTTGAGGAGGCCACTTTATTTGTCAGTCGCCTGGACTACGGGATGAATAACGTCATTCCACTGCTTCATGTCCTGGAACAGATGCTGAAAAATAGGCAGGGGACTGGAGACGTGGCGACTACATCTCGAGGCCAAATGAGTCCGGTGGGGACTGAACTGGAGGAGAAGGACATCAGAGCACAATCATTGTCTGATGATATGAGTGGTTTTTCTACCCAGGTAACAGGAGAGGAGCAGCTGGAGGAGGTAGATGGAGATGAAGAAGATGAGGCAGATGACCCCCAAGCACCGTGGCAGTATACAGTGGAGATGGAGGCGGGGAGTTCCTCAGAGTCACTTGCGCAGGTGGCTCGCAGATTTCTGTTTTACCTGGCTAGTGACAGCCGAATAGTCACCATCCGGCAGAGGGATGACTTCTGGCTCTCCACCCTCTTGGACCCTCGCTACTGGTCAAAAATAGGAGGACAAACTCAAATACTATAGAGCAGAGGTGTCATACTGCGGCCCTCCAGCTGTTGGGAAACTACAACTCCCATCATGTATTTGTATAATCTATAACAGTGGGCATGATCGGATTTGTAGTTTCCCAACAGCTGGAGGGCCGCAGTATGACACCTCTGCTATAGAGAAATCCTCCGTAGTCAGTTGGCCGCTGCCTATGTGCAGCATGGTCCTTCCTCTGACAGGTGTGACTGGGGAGTCCTCAGCGCTCATGTACCATTGCCATGGCTGCTGTGGGAAGGTGGGGGGTAGGAGCAGTACCAGCTCCATCAGCAGCAACCCAAGTCTGGAATCGCTGATGAGCAGCTTCTTTCACCCGCCTAGTGAGGAGGGCACTCGCCAGCAGCAGCAGGACCTGGAGCAGACCCTGAACCAACAGGTGGTGACCTACTTGGACAGCACTCTGCCATCCCATTTAGAAGATCCGCTGGACTACTGTGCAGCCAAACTGGATGTGTGTCCGCAGCGAGTTTGCAGTGGAGAAGCTGTCCTTCCCGGCCAGCAGTGTGGCATCAGAGCAGGTGTTCTGTGCAGCGGGGGCCATCGTTACCCCAAGGAGAACCCGCTTGTCCACCGGAAATGTGAAGCGACTGACCTTTGTCAAGATGAAACAAGATTTCCACACACCAATGCCTTATGCATCAGATTACATCAGCCATGACGCCTCTCCAAAACTTTGAGAAATTAGTCTGGATTCAAACGACCTGCCTCAGCCACTATTCTGATGCCGCCACTTGCCTGATGCCACACATCTGCTGCGAGTTGCTCCATCTGCCTACCACCATCTTTACCAGGGGCTGGTATTGCCACCCACCTCCACACTCTATGACTTCATGCTGTTGCTGGTGCCGTGACCTCCACACTCTGTCATTGTGACACTCTTTGCCTACTCCTCTTTGTGCCACCTCCAGAATGTCATTGTGCCACTCTATGACCTCATGCTGCTGCTGTTGCTGATGCCGTGACCTCCACACTCTGTGATTGTGCCACTCTGTGGCCTACTCATGCTGCTGCCAAGTGACCGCTGTCTCACTGGAACACCCTGTGGTTTCCTAATGCTGTTTCCACCCTCACCACTCTATGACGTTGCCACTATATTTGGTCTTCCTCTTCTTTTCACCTGTCAGAAGGCATGTGAAGTATCAGGATTGTCTAGCCAAAAGCAGGAGTGGATACAGAACACAGAAGACTTGCAGATATCTTATTTACTGGTCATCTCTGTTTTCGATCAACTCCTGTTTGTTTTTGGCTTTAGCAATACTGATGGATTATTGACCGATTGAATGCGGACACTGACGGATGAAAGGAAGGGCAAAATGATCAGAGAGACATCAACGCAAAATGACTGCCGACACCCTCTCCACTCATTCGGGGGGATCTCTACATGTATCTGCGTTTAACAGAACAGGTTCTCTCATATTCTGTGACGGTTTAAAGCACTGGCCTCATGGAGTGACCCTTCTGTGACGTTCCCTTACTGTGCTGAGACCTTCAGTAACCTACTTCTGCGTTCTTTGACGCTATCGTAGGATCTTAGCTCTCAGCTTGTTTTTTTCCAGTTGGTGCTGCCATGACTTTATCAGGCTGCATTTCCGCTTCAGTTTTTTGGTCAGTTTTGCCCACGTATGTGCACAGGGAATTTTAGAGTGAAGCGATTCTAAGAACGGCGGCAGTCATGTGCGTGTCATACTTAAACACAGTATTGTATGAAGACCAAACCAATTTCCCTCTGCATATTTGAGCATGGCACAATGTTCTACAGCACCCTACAGGCTCTCTGCAGCCAGAAAATAGCTT
This sequence comes from Phyllomedusa bahiana, assembly GCA_025379985.1. NCBI lineage: Eukaryota > Metazoa > Chordata > Amphibia > Anura > Hylidae > Phyllomedusa > Phyllomedusa bahiana. Next base: position 8,178 of record JAODAL010060765.1, on the reverse strand, counting down.
TTTCTTAATGTGATTCGATGCGAATTTATTCGGGTCCAAGAGAATCTTGTCGGAAAATTCGGCCAACTCGGCGAATCGAATTTTTGAGAAATTTGCCCATCTCTTCTGTGCAAATAAGCATAGTGAGCGTGGTTTGGTCTTCATACAATGCTGTGTGTTAGTATGACACGCACATGACTGCCACCGTTCTTAGAATCGCTTCACTCTAAAATTCCCTGGGCACATTCAGGGGCAAAACTGACCAAATAACTGAAGTGGGAACGCAACCTGACAAAGCCATGTCAGCACGGTAAGGTACGTCACAACAGGGGTCACTGGACGAGGCCAGAGCTTTACACCGTCACCAGATGATTCCACAGAATATGACAGAACCTGTTCTGTTAAACGCTGATACATGTAGAGGCCCCCCAAATGAGTGGAGAGGGTGTCGGCAGTAATTTTGCGTTGATGTCTCTCTGATCATTTTGCCCTTCCTTTCATCCGTCAGTGTACGCTTTCAATCGGTCAATAATCCATCAGTATTGCTAAAGCCAAAAACAAACAGGAGTTGATCCAAAACAGAGATGACCAGTAAATAGGATATTTGCATGTCTTCTGTGTTCTGTAAGCACTCCTGCTTTTGGCTATCATATCTAATGCTTTTCACTCCTTCTGACAGATGAGAAGAAGAAAACCAAACATAGTGGCAACGTCCTATAATGGTGGAGGGTGGAAACAGCATTATGAAACCACAGGGTGTTCCAGTGAGACAGTGGTCAATTGGCAGCAGCATCAGTAGACTACAGAATGGCAAATAACAGATTGAGTAGGTGGCAGCAGCAGCATCAGTAAACCACAGAGTGGCACAATGACAGAGTGTGGAGGCGGGTGGCTATACCAGTCCCTGGTAAAGATGGTGGGTGGCAGATGGAGCAACTCACAGCAGCTGTGTGGCATCAGACGGATGGCAGCATCGAAATAGTTGCTGAGGCAGGTAGTTTGAATCCAGACTCATTTCTCAAAGTTTTGGGGAGGCGTCATGGCTGATCTAATCTGATGCATAAGGCATTGGTGTGTGGAAATCCTGGCTGATCCACGCCTGATTCATCTTGACATGGGTCACTCGATCCACATTTCGGGTGGACAAGTGGGTTCTCCTTGGGGTAACGATGGCCCCCGCCGCACTGAACACCCGCTCTGATGCCACACTACTCGCCATGCAGGATTCTCCACTGCCGCACATAGGCAGCGGCCAACTGCCTACACAGGATTTATCTATAGTACACCACTTTCTCCTCCCTCTTGGCAGCTGGGAAAAAGGCTCACATTTTGGACCGGTAGCGAGGGTCCAATAGGGTTGAGAGCCAGAAGTCATCCCTCTGCCGGATGGTAACTATTCGGCTTTCACTTGCCAGGCTAATCAGCATGCTGAGGGCCATCTGTGCAAGTGATTCTGAGGCCCTCCCTGCCTCCATCTCCCCTTCATACTGCCACGGTGCTTCGGGGTCATCTGCCTCATCTTCCTCATCTCCTTCTACCTCCTCCAGCTGCTCCTGCTCCTCCTCTGCTGTCACCTGAGCAGAAAAACCACTCATTTCGCCAGACACTGCTTGTGCTCCAATGTCCTCCTCCTTCTCCACTTCTGCCCCCACCGGACTCATGTGGCCGTCAGATATAGACTCCACATCTCTAGTCCCCTGTGCAGACAGATTTTGCAGCATCTGTTCCAGGACATTAAGCAGTGGAATGACGTTATTCAACCCGTAGTCCTGGCGACTGACAAATAACGTGGGCTTCTCAAAGGGCCTGAGCAAACGGCAGGTGTCACCCATGAGCTGCCACTGGCTGACATCAAAGTTACACAGGGGAGTACTCCTGTCCGCTTGGATCATCAAAAAATCGTTAATGGCCTTTCTCTGTTCATACGGTCGGTCTAACATGTGAAGGCTGGAATTCCAACAGGTGGAAACATCGCATATCAGCCTGTGTTGGGGGAGGCCGCTGCAGCTCGAGGAGGGTGTGCTTGACTTTGCAGGAATGGATAAAGTGCATGCACAGTGTCCTGGACATTTTTAGAATGTCTTGAAGATGGGTGGAAGACTTCCGGAACCTTTTGACAACCAGATTGAACATGTGCGCATGGACCATCCCTCCTCGGAGCAGCACGGTCACCATGGCTCCTGTTTGCAGTTGGCGCGGAGAAAGCCACACCAATTTCGGGTTGCATGATGCGGAGCAGTTCCTCCTCTGTGTGACTTCGTTCGCCCAGGCAAACCAGGTGTAGAACTGCATGACACCGCTGTATGTGCACATGTGGTATGATGGAGCAGCACTTAGACTTGTGGAGGCTGAGGTGGTGGTGGAGGAGGAGGCGGACATTGGCGCAGGAGGAGCAATTAGACAACGTGAAGGAGAAATCGGCGTCTCCTGTTCAAGTTGTTGGTGTGGCTGGGCAGGAAGCACATTCACCAAGTGGGCCATAAAGGACATGTACTGGCCCTGACCGTAGTTACAGCTCCACACATCCATGCTGCTGTGCACCTTGGAAGAAACCGATAGGCTCAAGGACTGGCCCACCTTCTGTTCAACATATTTGCGAAGGGCTGGTACTGCCTTTTTCGAACAGAAATTACAGCTTTGGACTCTCCACCTCGGCTCGGCACAAGCCATTAGTTCTCTTAACGGTGGAAAGTCCACCATTTGGAAAGGGAGGGACTGAAGTACCAACAACTTGGACAGGAGCACGGTCAGCTTCTGCACCTTAGGATGGTTGGACGCATACTGCTGTCTCTTGGCAATAGCCTCGGTGAACGACTGCTGGCACCAGGAGTGGCGTGGAGCAGGAGCATCTGGACCGGCAGAGGATGGGAAAGAGAAACAGCTCCCTTCTGCAGAGGTGGTGGAGCCTTGACTGGCTACAATGGCATGCGTGCCACTGGGCTTCTGCTGCTGCTGAGGCGGCAGGATGGACCACCATATCTGAGCCACGTTTCTCCCAGGCCACTGGATGGTGATGCTGCATGTGTTGACGGTGGGCCGTGGTGCCAATGTTAGCTCCCTGGCCACACTTCACTTTCTGTCCACAGATTCTACATATACCCATGTTCAGCTCCCCCAGTGCCCCACCCCCGAGTAGGTGATTTTGCCGCCAACACTCCGCACTGAGTGACTACTACCACCGCTGCCTTGATGAGCCCCCGTGCCGCTATTTTCTTGGACCTGCGAAGAGGGTCGTCTAGCCCGTGGCCGTTTGGCTCCCGACCTCGCACTGCTGCTACCCTGTGACTCAAGGCCAAACTACCGACTTGCTGGCTGCGCCACTGCCTGACGCACAAGCTGATGCCCTCTTCTCCTGACGATGATGAAGCCCTTGCTTCACCCGGCTCACAAGTGCGATCGGCTACATCATCATTGATAATTGTTTGATCTTCACTGCTGTCCTCCTCAACGGTCTTGGTATGTAGAGGCTTACCACTCACAACATGATCTCCCATGCCACTCTCCACAACAATACTTTGCCGCCTACTGCAAAAGCAGGGGAAGTCTGTCCCACCTCTTCGCTGCCAAGTAGCTGCTGACTGTCCTCAAATTGTTCGTCCTCGCTGCATAGTGCGCTGAGCCCAGACCACATCGTAGTTCTCTGGCTGAGGTAACCGAACGGGACAGAGGCGGGTTGAGGCCGCTGAGCTATTCCCGGGCCATGCCAACTAAGGGTTGTGTCTGACGAACCCACTGACTCTTGGCTGGGGTAGTCATATGTCATCTGGGATGAGGTTGACGACCTAGTCAACCAATCAAGAACCCTTGGGTTGGTGGTCAACACACGGCCACTAGATGACACCGGCAGTTCTGGCCTCACCGATTTCCCCTCACTGTGCTGCAACCTGTGCCTGCTCCAGGAATGTTTGTGCCACTGCCACTCGCATGTGAAGAGCCTGCCACCTCTCTGTCTAACATACTGTTTGATCAAAAACTTACAGACTCTGTTTAATTAAGATAGCTGTATATGATAAATACACATCCTGTATTTGACTCCAAATTAACCCACTAACAGGCTTGCGTAACCCTTGGTTATAAAATGCGCTCCAGAAATGACTAGAATAAATTTCATGGTATGTGGGAGTGAAAAACACGCTGTATTTTACAGAATATAAAAGCACTAACAGGCTTTATTAACCCTTGGATATAAAATGCGCTCCAGAAATGACCAGAAAAAAATGTTGTGGTATGTGGTAGTGAAAAACGCTGTATTTTACTGAATATAAAAGCACGAACAGGCTTTATTAATCCTTGGATATAAAATGCGCTCCAGAAATGACCAGAAAAAATGTAGTCGTTTAAAACCACTTACAACAGGCTTAATTAACCCTTGGATATTAAATGCGTTCCAGAAATGAAAAGGTGAAATTGAAATGTATATGGGGCAGAATTAGACCCACCATGGACTTGAATGACCCCATAGACTGAAACAAAATGATAACGTAAGGGGAGCAGTCTCTGATAAAAGCAGTTTCTTTTACAATGGATTAGCAAAAACAGAACGCTGTGTGGGCAACTAACACCCCTCCCCCCCTAATCACTGTTAAAAGCAACTTGCTCTCCTCCAATTTCTGGCGGAAAGGGAAACTGACAACTTAATAATTGGTGGCGATTTTAATGCTGTGCTTTCCCTGGATCTGGATAGGTCGTCCTCCTCTACCCACGACCACCAAGCCGCTCTAAACATATTGCAATTAATGAAGCAATTTAGTCTATGTGACCCATGGCGAATTCAGCACACTTCGGAGAAAGATTTCACCTACCTTTCTTCAGTTCACGCCACCACCTCCCGTATAGATTTCTTACTTAGCTCTGATTCCCTATTTCATCGTATTAAGTCATCGCATATTGAGGAGATAATAATCTCGGACCGTGCTCCCATCAGACTGGAACTCGGCCTTGGTTGCCTGGAGGGGGTGAGTAGGAACTGGAGGTTTCCATCCTATTTGGTGCAATCGGATGATTTCCGTACATGTCTTACTGTGTTCTGGAATAACCACATAGATGATCACCTGAACTCTCAGGTAGACACTTCTCTTTTATGGCAAGCCTCAAAGGCGGTCATGAGAGGGCATATTCTAGCGTATGTTGCGTTAAAACGCAAAAAACAAAGACAAGCTTATGCTACGCTTCATACTGACTTACTAACTGCACATAGCGATTTCCTGAGGACCCCAGATGAGGAACACAGGCATAGATACTTAGAGGCTAAGAGGCTATTAGATGCTCATATTTTAGCCCAAGCTAAATGGCAAACGGAGTTAAAAAGGAATCAGTTTTTTTAGGTGGGGAGGACGGTCTGGTAAGTTGCTAGCTTGCTTAACCTAACCACATGACCCGAAAAAATTTGTTCTGAGGATCCGCCATCCCTCTACTGGTCTAATACTTACAAACAATAGAGAGATCCTGGAGGCCTTTGTAACCTTTTATACTGATCTGTATAGGGAACGACCCGAGGATTTCCAGGGCACGTGGGACCTGTTGCATCTGATGCAAGCTCTCGATGGAGCAAAGGGAACACCTGGTGGCCCCAATTACCTCTCAGGAGGTGACAAACACTATAGACTCCCTACTGAAAGTAGAAATTGTCCCCATGTTGGTAACACTCTTCAATGAAGTTTATGGAGAAGGTGTAGTAGTTGGGGGCTTCCAGGAGGCGCGAACGATTGTCCTGTCGAAATCGGTCAGGAACCCAGAGGAGGTTGGATCCTATAGACCAATCTCTCTCTTGAACACAGTTTCTAAGAATCTAGCGACCTTTTTGTCAACCCGACTTCAGGAACTTTTGCCTACATTATTGACATCCTCACAACTAGGGTTTGCCAAGGGTCGACGTTCCACCAAAGGCATTCGCACTGCAATAGCAGGGTGGCAGGTTCATCCATTTTTCATGTAAACCACCCCCTATTTATGAAACATGGCTGGACCATTGTAAACTTGGCACTTCTTACCGTTTGTTTCACCCATACACCCTAGTAGATTGTAAGCTCTCACGAGCAGGGCCCTCACACCTTGTGTCCCCATCTGTAAGTACTTTTAATGTGTAATGTCTGTACGTTTACCCTTGAATTTGTAAAGTGCTGCGGAATATGTTGGCGCTATATAAAGATTATTATTATTAATAGCAGCAACGGTCGCAGCATCTTTGAATAAATATCCTGCCACTATGTTGCTCAGTTTGGATGCCAAAAAGGCCTTTGATTCGGTCTCCTGGAGGTTCCTTAACACATCTTTGCGTTATAGAAATTTTGGTGATACCTTTTTGGCCTTCTTACAGAACTTACAATCAGGCTTAATGGCATTTTTAATGGTAAATGGTCTAAATTCCCCCCTATTACGCTACAAAGGGGAGCAAGACAGGTATGCCCCCTTTCACTGTTGCTTTTTGGTTTGGCTTTGGATGCCTTTTTGCGATACCTCCAGTCTTGGGACGGTTACCGGGGCAAAATCATAGGTAAAGAGGAAGTGAGAGTTTCGGCCTTCGCCGATGACCTGCTCTTGTTCATCTTCAGACCCCAGAACAACTTGCAACATCTGCTATGTGAGGTTTAATTGAGGGGAGCCTTGTCGGATTCCAGGGTCAATCTGGATAAATCAGAGGCATTTTTTTTTTTTTAACACATTTTTATTGTTGAGGGTTATTGTACACAATCAAACAAGGTATCACACTGCATATAACAAGTCTGAAAAACGTTCAACATACTCGTAGCATAATGAGATATACAGCCTTGCATAGAACATCACTCCAGGAGTAGAGTGTATACAGCAATATTAAACCAGATAATTCCAATCCTCAAATTTATTTTATCCCCTTCCCTCCCTCCCCGTAGCTCCCTCCTCTAGTCCCCCCAACCAGCCCTATGATCCAACAACCCTTAGAGTGCTGCCGCCGCCTGGTCCTCGCCTCCCCCATCTGTTCTCTCGAAGGTACCTTTTAACTGTTCCAGTAAATAGTGTTCTGTATACTTAAACGGCTCTAGGAGAGACCCTATTTCCGCCTTCGTGTAATGTTTGGAGATGAATAATTTCCACTTATCTAGGAATCCTTTGGAGTCCGCATCTTTGTTCCTCTCAGCCTCTAATTTCTTCTAGGGAAAAGCACTTGCTTCATTGTTTCTACTACCTCTGGGAAGATTTGGCACTGTAGTGTCAAGCCAGTGTCTTAGAATACATCGTTTAAACCGCCAGCAATGCCACATGGGACCCCTTTGCATGACCACCATATTACTCTTTTGACTTTCTTTGGGTCTTGCCTAACTACAAAGTAAAGGGAGACAGCCTTGTGGGTTCAATACTAAAATGACAATTCCAGGTCTCCTTAATGAAGGTCTGGACTTGTACCCAGAAGTTGTTGATATCAGGACAAGACCACAAACAGTGGGGAAAAGATTGGCTCTTTCCAAGCCGCATTTCGGACATGCCTGGAGGGAATCCGATAGCCCTCCCCCCCCCCCTCCCCGTGTGACATTGAAGGCATATATTGGGTCTATGTGCTACCCTAAACAAGTCTCTCTCCACTGTTTCACTGACCACTGCCTTGCGGGACCATTGCTATACCTTTTATTATTTTTGTCTAAAATTTTACAAACTTGGATTGACTTTCCCATCCTTTGAATATATTATCTGACAATGCCTCCGTTTCCTTAATTCGTAACTTAGAGTAAATATCCGATAATGAGCCCCTGCTTTCGCCCCCTTTACAAAGGTCTAGGAACTCCATTGTATCCCCTAGAGATTGTAAGTTAGTAACACTGGCTCTGCAGAAGCTTTCAATTTGTTTTTTATTGGAATATATGATTTACTCCCAGCTGGAATTTTTCTTCTAGTTCCTTCCAACTAAGTAGAGAGCCGCTGGAGCCCCGAGAGAAACATCTCCCAATGTTCTGATCCCTTTTTGTTTCCACTTGTGGAAACAACTTATTCTCTCTCCCCCCCGGGCGAAAAAAGGGTGGGGCCCCCCATAGTGGGAAAAAACTTTTGAAATGTACATAGGTTTTTTTGTACAGTTTCCTAACGTGGCGCCCTGTTGCCCAAAGTTATCTTTTTCATGATTACACTCTGCCTAATATCCCTTGGGTGAAGCCTCACTGGAGAATGGGCACGCCGCAGTTATCAGGATGAGCCCCCTGGGGGTTTTCCCAAAACATTTAGAAAAAAAAA
>JAODAL010060764.1:0-20709 GCA_025379985.1 Phyllomedusa bahiana | reverse complement strand
GGGGGCATTGTCCGAAATGACATTTTTGGTGGCTTCTTTCAAAAACTGGCAAGGTTGGTGCAAAAGCTCTTTAAAATCCCCTTTCCCAACCCCTCGGGGGGTTAAACCACCCCGGGGGCCGCACCACTGCTTGTCGGGCCCAAATTTTGTACTTCATACTGCGAAATTGGATTGCGCTGCTGCCCAATGTGGGGGCTTTGGGGAGGGGGGGAATTCCGGGGGGGGGCATGTTCCCACTTAAACCCCAATAAAGACGGTTGACGGGGGAGGAGGGAAGCTGACGCTGAACGCAAGCCCGGGCCCCGGACAAAGCAGGGTTTGGGGAATGGGGGAAAATTTCCCGAACTCACCCCTCGAGCCCTTCCTCACCCGGGCCCAGCCCCAAAAAGGGGTAGCTCTTTAAAAAAATTTTGGAGGGACAAGGTTCATGACTTTGTGCCGGAAAAGGGGTTTGTGCTCCACCCTTCCCTTTTGTTTTAAAGGGGCCCCCGGGGCCCAAAGCAGTTTAAATGGGGACCTTTATCGCCCCCCACCTTCCCTGGCAAAAAGGTTTTGTCACCCAGCCAGCGCTTGGGTTCTCATTGCGGGGGGCCCGGTCCACAGCTCCTGACTGTTTTTGTGGACGGTCTAAAAGACAGATTAAATTTCAACGGCGCCCTGTTTTTCTCGGGGGGCACGTGATGCCCCCAGGGGCCCGGGGGAGGAAAAAAACCCTCCCACCAACCCTGGGGTTTTTTGAAGATTTGTGCCCCAAAGGGGGCCTGGAGCCCCCACCACACCACCAGGGCACCCCCCAGCTCCCCCAGGTGAGCGGGTCGGGGGAGATAAAAACCCGGGCCTTGGCGGAGTTTTTATAGTCCATGGGGCCGGGGGTTTTAAAAGGGGAATTTTCCTACACAGATGAGAAAAACGCGCTTGAAAATTTTAGATGAAACGTGGCTGGCCGGGGGCCGGGGACGGCTTTTCTGGCAAAAAAAAATGCCCCTGCTCGGGCTTTCTGGTATTGGGGGCAGGCAAGGGCCATGACGTGGGGGAAAACCCCATCTGGGGCCCCAAAGAGGGGAAAGGCAACATTTTCAAGGCCAAAACCCTGGCAACCCAAATTTCAGGTTTTGGGCTTTGGGTGGTTTGGGTTTTAAAGTTTTTTCTTCTGCCCCCAAAAACCTGGTAAAACCAAAGGCTGGCGGGCAAAGGAACTGCCCGGTTTTTTACGGTGTGCAGGTCTTTTAAAACTGGGGGAAAGGGAAAAATTGGGTAGGAGGGGGTCTCTGGGGGGTTGCTTTTTGGGTACTCGGGCGAGGGTTTGGAGGCTGAAGCGGAGGCTGATCCCTGTTTCATGATCTGAGAGCATGGGCAGTGGGGAAAACGCTTGGTGGTGGCAGAGGAGGGGGCCCGGAGACAGGGGGGTGTGACAGGTTTTGGAACCCCGGAAATCTGTGGGGCCTTTTTTTGGCCAAGTGTGCCTCCATTTAAATCATGCTTTTTCCGCTGCATGTAAACCTAGACATTTTTGGTGGGGGTTTTAAACACCTAAGATTTTGGGCCTTACTTATGGGTTTTACGGAAAAGGGCGGCAAAGGGACATCGCTGGGTGAATCAGGGCTTGCCAAAGAAGGCCCGGGTTGAGAGGTCCGGGGACCTTTTTGACGGGATATCCCGGGGGAGCGGGGTTTCCCTGACCGGGTTGGCGGAATCTTATCAGCGGATTTCCCTGGGGGGACCCTCTCTCCTTTTTGGGGGGGACCCTTTCGACCCTACCCCATCTTCTTCCCCCTCCCCCAACATGATAAAAGCGCTCGCAAGAAAATTTCCCTTCTAAAAAGCCCATTTAAAAATCCGCAATGTGTCTCATCATTTTAAACACGGGGTAAACTTGGTGTCCTGACCCCTTTGCACCCTGGGTGCGGGGGGCTCCAAGCAAGAGGGACTGAAAGGGGCGTTCCCGACCCCCCGGGTTTTTTTGCCGGTTTGGGAAACCGGTTTTCCTTTCTTCCCTCCTAATGGGGCCCACCCAGAAAGGGGGGGTTTCAGAGCAAAACCAAAATTTTCCTTTTGGGCTCTTGGTCTTTGGGAAATCCCTTTTTGACCCCCAACCGCATTTTGTAATAAAAAGAGGTTTTCGGGAAAATGGATTACCCCACAGGGGTTTGGGTCCACGAGTTGCTTTTGGGCTGCTCACTTCATTTTTGGAAACAGATCCCTGATGATGCTTATGACAAAATTTTGTGGCCGTGAGGGGGGGAGGACGAGGGGGTAAGACTGTGGATCCCGGATTGCCAATTAACCATAAAAAACAGATTGGGGGACGCTTTTTTCTTTTAATGAGATTCACGGGGGCCCCGGGCCCCAGGGGGGGAATGACAGGCCTGACGGTCCTGAAAGGGCGACCCGCTGGCTTGCGTGTTGTGCCAGAAGGGAAAGGGGGCCCCTTCTCTCGTACCTCTCCCTTTCCCATGTCCTACCCCCCTCTTTGCTCTCTTACCCCCTTTGCTTTTTCGTTTCCATTTTCCCGAAAGAAAAAAAATTTGAGAAAGGTATGGAAGAGTTTTGGAAAAATTTCCCTTTTTAAAGACGGAAAATTTTCAAAAGATATTTAAATTTAACCCCCAAAAAATCAAAAAAAAAATTGCTGAAATTCCCAATTTAAACTGAAGGGTAGTTTCTATAAACCCAAAGCTGGCTTGCGCCAAAGTAAAAAAGAGGGTATTTAAAAAATTGTTTTGGATAAAAAAAAGGTATTTTGGCCCCTTTTCAATTCACCTGTGGTGACTAAAAAAATTGCTGTATTCACTTTTTTAACTGCAAAGTAGATTTTAAAATCCAACCGACGCTGGGCCTTTGCGCCAAAGTGAAAAAACCCAACGTATCTGAATGTTTTTTCGGAAAAATTAAAAGGTTTTTTTGGGGCCCCTTTCAATTAAATGTGGGACTACAAAATTGTGTATTAAATTTTTTAAAACGCAAATCACAGCATTTTAAATCCCTCAAATTTTTCTTACAGCCAACTAGGATTAAAAAACTGAAAGTTTTTTGGGGAATTTCCCTGTGAAATGGGGGTTCTGGTGGAAGTCCTGTAAGACAAAATAAAACAGTTTTTTCCTTCCTTCAGTCCCGGGGGGTTTTAAAAAATGCCCAGTAGGATGGGAAATTTGATTTTTTTTAAAACAAAAATATCTACAAGTGCGCTACCCTGCCCCAAACTGAGATTCAACGGGCCCAATAAAACTTTTTCAGAAGTTTACCCCGGATGAGAAATTGTGTTTTTGCCGCAATACAAAGAGAAAAGTTTTCTAGAAAATTTTTCCCATTTAAAAAATTTTGTACAAAAAGTGGCTATTTGAAAAAAAATAGGGCCGCCCCCATGTGCAATAAGCTATTTAAAAAATATTCGGATAACAAAAGGTGGTTTTTTTCACTTATCCCAAAACACCTGCGGGTGACGAAAAATTGCCTTTTATTCAAATTTAAGTGCAAGGTTTTGGGTCCCATGAAAAAAAGGGTCGGCGGCCCCCAAAGTGAAAAAAAAAACCCCTATCTGAAATGTATAAAGGGTAATAAAAGTTTGGGGTTTTGCACCTATCAAATTCAACCCGCCGGTGCGACAAAAAATTTTGTATTCAAATTTAAATGCAAGGGGGTTATTTAACAAAGCTGGCCTGCGCCAAAGTGAAAAAACCCCCTATCTGAAAAAGTATACGGATAATAAAAATGCGGGTTTTTTACCTATTTAAAATTTTCACCTTTCGGGGGACGACCCAAAATTTCTGTATTCAAAATTTTAAATGCCCCGGTGGCTCTAAAGAACAAAGCTGGCCCGCGGGGCCCAAAATGAAAAAAAACACCTATCTTTAAATGTATATGGATAATAAAAGTGGAGTTTTTTCACCTATCAAATTCACCTGCGGTGACACAAAATTGCTGTATTCAAATTTAAATGCAAGGGTGGCTCTTTGGGGAACCCCAAAACTGGCCTGCGCCAAAATGAAAAAAAAAAAAATTGAAATTTTTATGCGGATAATAAAAGTGGAGTTTTTCACCTATAAAAAACAAATGCCCGGGGGACGACAAATTGCTGTATTAAAAATTTAAATGCAAAGGGGGCCCTTTTGAACCCAAAAAAAGGCCTGCGCCCAAAAGGGGAAAAAAAAACCTATCTGAAAAAGTATACGGATAATAAAAGTGGAGTTTTGCACCTTCAAATACAAACCCGCGGTTTTACTACAAAATTTTGTATTCAAATTTAAGTGCAAGGGGGGCTCTATGAAAAAAGCTGGGCCCGCCCCCAAAGTGAATAAAAAAACCTATCTGAAATGTATACGGAAAAATTAAAAATGGGGGTTTTGCACCTATCAAAAACACCCGCGGGGGACTCAAAAATTTCTGTATTCAAAAATTTTAAATGCAAGGGTTGGGCCCAGAAAAAAAGCTGGCCTGCGCCAAAGTGAAAAAAACACCTATCTGAAATGTATACGGATAATAAAAATGGAGGTTTTTTCACCTTTTTAAAAAACACCCGCGGTGACAACAAAATTGCTGTATTCAAATTTTATCGCAAGGGGGCTTTATGAAAAAAAGCTGGCCTGGCCAAAATGAATTTTTAAAAAAACCCCATCTGGGAAAAGTATAGGATAAAAAAAGTGGAGTTTTGCACCTTTTCAAAAATTTTCCCCCTGCGGTGGGCCCAACCCAAAATTTTCTGTATTCAAATTTAAGTGCAAGGTGGCTCTATGAACAAAGGGTGGCCTGCCCCCAAAAATGAAAAAAAAAACCCATCTGAAATTATTCGGATTAAAAAAGTGGAGTTTTGAACCCATCAAATTAAACCCGCGGTGATGACCCAAAATTTCTGTATTTTAAATTTAAGTGCAAAAGGTTTGGGTCTATGAACAAAGCTGGTCTGCGCCCCCGTGAATAAAACACCCTTCTGAAATGTATACGGATAATAAAAGTGGGTTTTGCCCTATCAAAAAACACTGCGGTGACTACAAAATTTTCGTATTTTAAATTTTTAAAAAATGCAAGGGGCTCTTTGAACAAAGTGGGGCCCGCGCCCAAAATGAAAAAAAAACACCCATCTGAAAAGAATAAAGGATAATAAAAGTGGAGTTTTGCAATATCAAATACACCCGCGGGGGATGGGCAAAATTTTCTGTTTCAAAATTTTAAATGGGAAGGGGGCTCTATGAACAAAGCTGGCCCGCGCCCAAAATGAATAAAAAACTATCTGAAAAGTATACGGATAAAAAAAGTGGAGTTTTGCAACCCATCAAATTCACCCTGCGGGGGACTACAAAATTGCTGTATTCAAATTTAAGGTGGCCAGGGGCTTTTATGAAAAAAGCTGGCCTGCCCCCAAAGTGAAAAAAAACACCTTCTGAAAAAGTATACGGATAAAAAAAAGTGGAGTTTTGCACCTAAACAAATACCCTTTCGGTGACGACAAAAATTTCTGTATTCAAATTTAAGTGCAAGGTGGCTTATGAACAAAGCTGGCCCGCGCCCAAAATGAAAAAAAAAACCTTTTTGAAATTGTATACGGATAATAAAAAAGGGCCCCTTTTGACCTTTCAAAAAAAACTGCGGTGACGAAAAATTCTTTTATTAAATTTAAGTGCAAAGGTGGCTCTATGAAAAGCTGGCCCGCGCCCCAAAATGAAAAAAAAAACCTATTGAAAGGGATATGGATAATAAAAGGGGGAGTTTTGCACCCATTTAAATAACCTGCGGTGACTACAAAAATTTCTGTTTTCAAATTTAAGTGCAAGGTGGCCCCCTAAAGAAAAATGTGGCCTGCGCCAAAGTTTAAAAAAACACCTATCTGGGAAAGTAAAAGAAAAGGATAATTTAAAAATGGAGTTTTTCACCCAATAAAATTTTTAAAACCCGCAGTTTCTAAGGAAAAAAACCCGTATTTCCTTTTAAAATTTAAGTACAGGCTCCAAACATTTCAAGAATATTTCACCAAAATTAAATTGGGCCCAAAAAAATGTTAATAAAACCCATTGCAAAAGCCCGGGGTTTTAAAAATTAAACAAAGTTTTTGGCTGCCCCAATATCCCCCTTTTCCCTTTTAAAGGGGCTTTTCTGTCTGTTGTGTTCGCCCGCAGCGCCCCCTCCGGGGGCGGTGTTTCAGCGCTTTTGTTGCTCCTTCAAAATTTTCAGGCCCAAGTAACTAAAATTGCAAATCTCTAATATACCCAAGGTTTTTAAAAATTTTTACCCGCTAAAAGCATAGTTGGGCTGTGTGAAAAAAATTGAAAGTTTTTGCTGAGGGTGTTTTTTAAAAGGAAGAGCACAAGTCCTTTCTCTTTTTGATACACAGGAAAACCAATGGGCAGAACGGAAAGGGCTTTTTCTATGTAAAACTAGGTCATGTGATTTTTCCACCCAAACGAACCATACACATCCCAAATCATGACGTCGCACACCCCGCTCACCCTGCTCTATTCTCAAGCTGGGGTTTTGCCCGGCCGCCAAAATGACAGGAAAACGGGAAAATTGCGGGGGATATTTAAAAATTATGCGCAGAGTTTAACATAAATTATCCCCCGTGATCGAAAAAAATCCGATTTTAACATAAAAACCCTTTTTGATTTTCAACTTTTTTCGATTAAAAATCGTCAAAAACTACTTGACACTGGGTCATGGTGTCAATCTAGTGGGTATCCCATCTTCCACATGGAAAGCAACAAAATTTCAGGCCAGGCTCCAAAAACAAGGGGAGAAAACAATTTTGTTTTTCCCCCCTTTTTCTTATTTTTCCAGATTTATTTAATAAACAACTTAGAAGAAAAATGATCCCAAATTTTGATTACAGTATCTACTCTACCAGTTTTAAACATTTTGCTCGAAAGGTTTTGATAACAAAAAAAGGGGAAAAAGTGGAGAATTTTAAGGGGGGAAAAGTATCTTTAGGAGACAAATGGCCCACTTTCAGCATTCCCATCACTAGGCAGGGGTATGTCCTTTAAAGAAATTTCTCTTATCGGAAAGTGCCTTTTTCACAAAAGACCTCAAACCTCTAAAGAATGTCCCTTGGGGGGCAGGGAACAGGCTTTACAAAAATACAGAGATACTTTCAAAGGGGGTTGGAAATTTTGTTTTCAAACGTTGCGCTTTCCAAACCATAGGGCAGTCTTCAAAATTAAAAGGGGAAAACTCAAATACTGTTACTAGGGGGGGATGGGGAATTTCCCCAAATTTGGTTGTTTTACTTCGCCCAATTTCTCGGCAAAAAAATAACTTTGTTCCCCAATTTTCTTCGGGGGGGAATCACGTTTTAAAAAAAAGCTATTTTTCCCGGCCCGCACAAACCTGCAGGGGGGTTGTAGAACATTTTTGCCATAATTAAAAAAATGCAGAGGGGTTGGGGTTTGGGGCTTTCATACAATGTTGTGTTTTTGTATTACAAGGGACATGCTGCCGCCGTCTTAGAATCGCTTCACCCATAAAAAATTTCCCCGGGCACTTAAGAGGGCCCAAAATGACCAAAAACTGAAGGGGGAAAAGTTGCCTTTATAAAGTCATGGCCGCCCACCCGCTGGGAAAAAAAACAAGCTGAGGGCTCAGGTGGCAACATCAGTGACAGAGTGTGGAGGTGACGGAGGCAGCACAGCAGCATGAGGTCAGACAGTGGCAAAAATGAATTGTGGAGGTGGCAAAAACCGGATAGCCACAGAGTGGGCACAATGACACAGTGTGTAGGTTACGGCAGCAGCCACAGCAGCAGCATGAGGTCAGACAGTGGCACAATGACATTCGGGAGGTTGGCAAAAACAGGAGTAGGCCACAGAGTGGCACAATGACACAGTTTGTAGGTCACGGCAGCAGCCACAGCAGCAGCATGAGGTCAGACAGTGGGCAAAATGACACAGTGTTTTAGGTCAGGGCAGCAGCCACAGCAGCAGCATGAGTCAGACAGTGGCACAAATGACAGAGTTGTGTAGGTCACGGCATCAGCCACAGCAGCAGCATGAGGTCAGACAGTGGCACAATGACACAGTGTGTAGGTCACGGCAGCAGCCACAGCAGCAGCATGAGGTCAGAAAAGCGGCAAAATTTGAATTCTGGAGGTGGCAAAAACAGGAGTAGGCCACAGAGTGGGACAATTACACAGTGTGTAGGTCACGGCAGCAGCCACAGCAGCAGCATGAGGTCAGACAGTGGCACAATGACACAGTGTGTAGGTCACGGCAGCAGCCACAGCAGCAGCATGAGGTCAGACAGTGGCACAATGACACAGTGTGTAGGTCACGGCATCAGCCACAGCAGCAGCATAAGGTCAGACAGTGGCACAATGACAGAGTGTGTAGGCACGGCATCAGCCACAGCAGCAGCATAAAGGTCAGACAGTGGCACAATGGGGTTTGTGTAGGTCACGGCAGCAGCCACAGCAGCAGCATGAGGTCAGACAGCGGCACAATGACTTTCTGGAGGTGGCAAAAACAGGAGTAGGCCACAGAGTGGGACAATGACACAGTGTGTAGGTCACGGCAGCAGCCACAGCAGCAGCATGAGGTCAGACAGTGGCACAATGACACAGTGTGTAGGTCACGGCAGCAGCCACAGCAGCAGCATGAGGTCAGACAGTGGCATAATGACAGAGTGTGTAGGTCACGGCATCAGCCACAGCAGCAGCATGAGGTCAGACAGTGGCACAATGACAGTGTGTAGGTCACGGCAGCAGCCACAGCAGCAGCATGAGGTCCAGACAGTGGCACAATGACTTTCTGGAGGTGGGGAAAAACGGGAGTAGGCCCCGAGTGGGACAATGACACAGTGTCTAGGTCACGGCAGCAGCCACGCAGCAGCATGAGGTCAGACAGTGGCACAATGACACAGTGTGTAGGTCACGGCAGCAGCCACAACAGCAGCATGGGGTCAGACAGTGGCACAATGACACAGTGTGTTAGGTCACGGCATCAGCCACAGCAGCACATGGGTCAGACAGTGGCACAATGACACAGTGTGTAGGTCACGGCAGCAGCCACAACAGCAGCATGAGGTCAGACAGTGACACAATGACACAGTGTGTAGGTCACGGCATCAGCCACAGCAGCAGCATGAGGTCAGACAGTGGCACAATGACATCCTGGAGGTGGCAAAAACAGAGTAGGCCACAGAGTGGGACAATGACACAGTGTGGAGGTCACGGTAGCAACCAGCAGCAGCATGAGGTCAGATAATGGCACAATGACAGAGTGTGTAGGTCACGGCAGCAGCCACAGCAGCAGGAGGTCAGACAGTGGCACAATGACATTTTGGGGGTGGCAAAAACGGGAATAGGCCACAAAGTGGCACAATGACACAGTGTCTAGGTCACGGCAGCACCCCACAGCAGCAGCATAGAGGAGAAAGTGGCACAATCACATTCTGGAGGTGGCAAAAACTGGAGTAGGCCACAGAGTGGCACAATGACAGAGAGTGGAGGGGGACGGGGGCAGGAGCAACAGCATGAGTCAGACAGTGGCACAATGAGTGTGGAGGTCACGCAGCAGCCACAGCAGCAGCATGAGGTCAGACAGTGGCACAATGACAGATGTGGAGGTGGTGGAAATTTACCAGCCCCGGGTAAAGATGGTTGGTAGCAGATGGAGAAACTGTCAGCAGATGTGTGGGCATCAGGCGGGTGGCGGCATCAGAATATAGCCTGAGGCAGGTAGTTTGAACCCAGACTCATTTCTCACAGTTTGGGTGAGGCGTCATGGTTGATGTAGTCTGAGCCTAAGGCTTTGGGGTGGTGGAAATCCGGGCCGATCCACGCCTGATTCATCTTGACAAAGGTCATTCGTTCCACATTTTCCGTGGACAAGCGGGTTCTCCTTGGGTAAAGATGGCCCCCGCTGCACTGAACACCCTCTGTTTTGCCACACTACGGGCCCGGGCAGGACAGCTTCTCCACTGCAAACTCGGCAAGTTGCGGCCACAAAATCCATTTTGGGCTGCCCAGTAGTCCAGCGGATCTTCTAACTGGGGGTGGCAGAGTGCTTTCCAAGTAGGCCACCACCTGTTGGTTCAGGGTCTTCTCCAGGTCCTGCTGCTGCTGCTGCTGGCGACTGGCCCTCCTCACTAGGCGGATGAAGGAAGCTGCTCATCAGTGACTCCAGACTTAGTTTGCGGGTGATGGAGCTGGTACTGCTCCGACCCCCCCCCACTTTCTCCCGGCAGCCGCGGCAGTGTTATTGTGAGCGCTGAAGAACCCCCCGGGTCAGACCTGTCAGAGGAGGGACGATGCCGCACATAGGCACGGCCAATGACTACGGAGGATTTCCCTAGAGTATTTGAGTTTGTCCTCCCTCTCAATAGCTGGGAAAAAGGCTCCCATTTTGGACCGGTAGCGAAGGTCCAATAGGGTGGAGAGCCGAAGTATCCCCCCTGCCGGATGCTGACTATTCGGCTGTCACTAGCCAGGCAAAAACCCATGCTGCGGGCCATCTGCACAAGTGACTCCGAGGGGCTCCCTGCCTCCATCTCTACTGTATACTGCCATGGTGCTTGTGGGTCATCTGCCTCGTCTTCCTCAATCTCCATCTACCTCCTCCAGCTGCCCCTTTGCTCCTCCTCTCTTGTCACCTGGATAAAAAAATCCACTCATTTCACCAGACAATGCTTCTGCTCCCAATGTCCTCCTCCTCCTCCTCCATTTCAGTCCCCACCGGACTCTTTTGGGCCACGAGATGTAGTCGCCACGTCTCCAGTCCCCTGCCCAGACAGATTTTTCACATCTGTTCCAGGACATGAAGCAGTGGAATGACGTTTTTCATCCCGTAGTCTGGCGACTGACAAATAATGTGGCCTCCTCGAAAGGCCTCAACAAACGGCAGGTGTCACGCAGAGCTGCCGCTGGCTGACTTCAAAGTTTCACAGGGGAGTACTCCTGTCCGCCTGGATCATCAAAAATCGTTAATGGCCTTTCTCTGTTCATACAGTCGGTCCAACATGTGCAGGCTGGAAATTTCCCAAAGGGTGAAACATCGCATATCAGAGGTGTGTTGGGGGAGGCCGTTCTGCCGCTGCAACTCGAGGAGGGTGTTCCTGGCGGTGTAGGAATGGATGAAGTGCATGCACAGTTTCCTGGCCATTTTCAGTATCTTCTGAAGATTGGGGGAAGACTTCAGGAACCTTTTCACAACCCGATTGAAAACGTGCGCCATGCAGGGCACATGGACCATCCTTCCTCGTTGCAGCGGGACACCATGTTCCTCCCATTGTCCGTCACCAAAGGTTTCGATTTGCAGTTGGCGCGGAGAAAACCACACATCGATTTCTTGCTGCATGACCGGAGCAGTTCCCCCCTGTGTGACTTCGTTCGCCGAGCAAGCCAGATGTAGAACTGCGTGACACCGCTTGCCCTACACATGTGATATGATGGAGCAGTACTTGTGGAGGCTGAGATGGTGGTGGGGTGGAGGAGGAGGCGGACATTGGGGGCAGGAGGGCCCCAGTTTTGACAACGTGGAGGAGAAAGCGGTGTCTCCTGTCTAAGTTGTTGGTTTTGCCTGGGGCCGGAAGCACATTCACCCAGTGGGCCGTAAAGGACATGTACTGGCCCTGACCGTAGTTACAGCTCCAGACGTCCGCGCTGCCGTGCACCTTTGGAACAAAAACCGATAAGCTCAAGGACTGGCCCAACTTCTGTTCTACATATTTTGAAGTGCTGGTACTGCCTTTTTGGAAAAAAAAATTACGGCTTGGACTCTCCATCTCGGCTCGGCACAAGCCATTTTGTTCTCTGAAGGTGCAGAGTCCACCATTTGGAAAGGGAGGGACTGCAGACCACAACTTGGACAGGAGTACGGTCAGCTTCTGCACCTTAGGATGGTTGGACGCATACTGTTGTCTCTTGCAATCGCCTCGCTGAACGACTGCTGGCGCCATGAGTAGCGAGGAGCAGGAGCTCTGGACCGGGAGATGATGTCAAAGAGAAACAGCTCCCTTCTGCGGGGGTGGTGGAGCCTTGACTGGCTGCAATGGCATGGGGGCCCCTGGGCGCTGCTGCGGGAGGATGGACCACCACATCTGAGCCACGTTTCTCCCAGGCCACCAATGGTGACGCTGCATGTGTTGACGCAGGGGGCCCTGGTGCCAACGTTAGCTCCCTGGCCACGCTTCACTTTCTGCCTACAGATTCTACATATACCCTATTCGGCTCCTCCGGTGTCTTAGCAAAGTACTGCCACACCGCCGAGTATCGGATTTTACCGCCATCGCTCCGCACTGAGTGACTACTGCCGCCGCTGCCTTTGCTGAGCCCCTGTGCCGGCTACTTTCTTGGACCTGCGAAGCGGTTTTTTACCCCGTGGCCGCTTGGCTCCGACCTCACACTGCTGCTATCCTGCTGACTCATGGGCCCCACGACCCACTTGCTGCTGCGCCGCTGCCTGACGCGCAAGCTGACGCCCTCTTCTCCTGACGATGATGAAGCCTTGCCTCAACCGGCTCCCAAGTGCGGTTGGCTACATCATCATCTATTTGTGTTTCATCGTCACTGCTGTCTCATCACCCGGGCTTGGTATGCAGAGGCTGACCCCTCACAAGATGACCTCCCATGCCACTCTCAACATCTATTTCTTTGCCGCTACTGCAGAAGCAGGGGATATTGGCCCTATTTCTTCGCTGCCAAGTAGCTGATGACTGCCCTCCTCAAATTGTTCATCCTCGCTATATAGCGCTGAGCCCAGACCACATAGTAGATCTCTGGCTGAGGGGAAAGGATGGGACAGAGGCGGGGTTTAGGGCAGGTGAGGGCCGCTGACCCGCTCCCCGGCCATGCCAACTAAGGGTTTGTTTTGCGATCCCACCGACTCTTGGCTGGGGTTGTCAGATGTCATCTGGGGGAAGTGGATGACCTAGTCAACCAATCAAGAACCCTTTGGGTTGCTAGTCAGCACACGGCCCCTAGATGACAGCGGCAGTTGTGGCCTCAAACCCAGTGACCCCTGCTGCGACATCCCCTTGCTGTGCTGCAACCTGGGCCTGAATGTTTGTGTGTCTGCCACTCGCAGGTGAAGAGCCTGCACCTCTCTGTCTGACATACTGTTTGTTCTAAAATGTACAGACACTGTTTGAGAAGATATCTGTATATGATAAATACACACCCTGTATTTGACTCCATATTAACCCAGTAACAAGCTTTGGGAACCCTTGGATATAAATTGCGCTCCACAAATGGCAGGAAAATTGACTTGTATGTGCCGTTTTAAAAAAAACTGTGTATTTTACTGATTATATAATCACAATCAGTCTTAATTAACCTTCGGATATGATTTATGATACAGAATTTCTTCTGTGTCGGTGTAAAAAAAAGTTTCTTTTACTGAGTACAAATGCAGAACAACAGAACAACAAGAGAAAAAATTGTAATTAACCTTTGCTTGAGAATTATGCTACAGGAAAATTGTAATTTTTGGCGGAGAAAAAGACGGTTTCTTGGAGTCACCACAGCAGAAAAACGCCCTGGATGTAAATTGCGCAAAAGAATTGAGCAGCCACAAACTACTAGCTTTGTTTGCGTGTTACAATTGGTGTTTTCTACGCTACACAACAAGAGAAAAAATTGTAATTAAAACCCTTTTCTTGTGAATTTTGCTAAAAGGAAAAATTGTAATTTTTGGCGGTGAAAAAGACGGTTTCTTGGGGTCAAACCCCAGCAAAAAACAACGCTTAATTAACCCCTGGATGTAAATTGGCAAAAGAATTGAGCAGCCACAAAATGCTAGCTTTGTAGCGTGTTACAATTGCGTTTTTCTACGCTACACAACAAGAGAAAAAATTGTAATTAACCTTTGCTTGTGAATTATGGTAAAAGGGAAAATTGTAATTATTGGCGGTGAAAAAGACGGTTTCTTGGAGTCACCACAGCAGAAAAACAACGCTTAATTAACCCTGGATGTAAATTGTGCAAAAGAATTGAGCAGCCACAAACTACTAGCTTTGTAGCGTGTTACAATTGCGTGTTTTCTAGGCTACACAACAAGAGAAAAAAAATTTTAATTAACCTTTGCTTGTGAATTTTGGTACAGGAAAAATTGTAATTTTTGGCGGTTAAAAAAGACCGTTTCTTGGAGTCACCACAGCAGAAAAACAACGCTTAATTAACCCTGGATGTAAAATTGGCAAAAGAATTGAGCAGCCACAAACTACTAGCTTTGTAGCGTGTTACAATTGCGTGTTTTTTTTACGCTACACAACAAGATAAAAAATTGTAATTAACCTTTGCTTGTGAATTATGGTACAGGAAAATTGTAATTTTTGGCGGTGAAAAAGACGTTTTTTTGGAGTCACCACAGCAGAAAGACAACGATTAATTAACCCCTGGATGTAAATTGCGCAAAAGAATTGAGCAGCCAAAAATGAAGTAGTATTTGTATTGTAAAAACGCTGTTTCTTTAGATGAAAAACAACAGGGAAATGGCTTAGATCCCCCTTGGATATTCAATGTGCTGTGAGCAGATAGCATTAAATGTATATGTAGCAGCAGTGGACGCACACTGGGCATCAGATCCAATACCCCCAAAAAATCAGAAATAGAACATTAAGAGAAGCAGGTCTCTGAGACAAGCTGAGACACCCCACAAAAATCGCTGTATAAAAATCAGTTCTTCAATAACAATCAGCCGCGGCAGCACCTTCCCTGATCAGTACATGAGAGGAGTGTGAGCTCCCAGCTCGCCCCCTAAACTTATATAGTGCGTGACGTCACAGAATCCCGCCGGTCTCTGATTGGCTTTATCTCTGCAATGTCATGCAGGCTATGCCCTTCTTCTCCCAGAGTGCTTTGCCCCATGTAACCCATGTGCTCGCAGCCCATTTTATCAATCAAAAGCACACTTCGTTCACCCGAAGTAGCCCAAACTTCGACTTCGTTCAGAACCGAAGTTTTCCTGAAATTCTAAATGAATTCCACTTCGTTAGAATCAATTCGCCCATCTCTAACTGTTACCAACATTAATTGAATGTGACCAGATAACTGGTGAAAGAGAAGAAATTCCTGGACCAGAAGTTGCATATCATCATCCCCACTTGAGACAGCTAGCTAGTGATATATCGCAAATGGACGTGAATGCAGATATCCTATTTTTACCCAAGAGAGATATTCTTAGAGTCCATAAGATATTTAAACAATGCATTGGTCCAGATGATGCCCCATATGCAACAAAACTTGACATAGGCTGGGTAATTATCGACAATGCATGTTTGGATAAGAGTCATAAACCATTTCAAGTGATCTCCTTCAAAACCTAAGTGCTCACGGATGATCACACAACTCACTTTAAGCCATGTTCTCATCACTATGAGGTTAATGAAAGGCTCTCTAACCTAATCCAGGCACTGGACATCATTCCTACGTCTTATGATGACTTAGGAAGATCAGTGTTTAAAAAATTCCATTGAAGAAAAAAAACCCCCAATTAAAAAATAATTTTTTAATTTGAAAATACTTTTAAAAGATGGCCCTTCCAAAATGGGGGACCCACAGAAAAAAACCCCAAAATTTTTTTCTCCTAAGAGGGAGAAATGCTATTCCTCTAAATCTAATACCCAAAAAGAAGTATTACGCCCCCCAAGGGTAAAAATCGCCCCCCCCAGGGGAGTATTTTCCCCCAAAAGGAGGGGCCCCACCATTGAGAGCGCCCCCGGGCCCAAAAAACCCCCCATTAAAAGCAATTCCTAAAAGGATATCGGAAAGACTCCCAAAAGTCATATTCCCCTCTAGAGAGACAATTCAATCCACATAAAATCATTTTTTTTGGGTAAAAAGAAACAAAAAAAAAAAAAAACATTCTGTTGTGCCCTTTGTTTCAAAACCCGGTATTTATTCAAGACCCACGCTTTTCCCCCCAAAACGATCAAAAAGGGGTTTCATCAGGGGTAACAAAGAACTTTTTACCACAAACAAAAAATCACGGCATCCCTTAACTAAGGGGTTTTAAAAATACTTACAATGATACCTTAAGGGTGGAAATGCCGTCAAGAAATCCAATAAGAAACAGATTCATAAATGTGTCTGTTTGCCCCCGTTTTAAACGATACTCCCCATGCAACCATGCCCCCAAAAAAAAGGGAAAGCTAAAGTATCGCCACCTGAGGATCATTACCCAGAAAAACCAAAGATAAAAAAGAGGTTTGGTGGAAAATTTCCTTCCCTATAACCAACCCCCGGGCCACAATCACCAAATAAACCCCTTCATACTTTTGGGGTTTATATAAAATATAAAAAAACGGTTAAAACACCTTTGTCATAAACAATAAAAAATACCGGCTATGCTCATACATAATTATAAAGATGGGATATTATATAAGATATAGAAAGTACGGTTTGAACCCACCTTTGTCTAAAAAATAAAATCCCGGCTAAAACCCCAGTACATAAAAAATGAAAAAATCCCTTGGGGGTCAGAAATCATTTTTTTTTTTAAAAAAAAAAAAAAAAATTTTTTAACCTAGTTTTTAGGGGAACAGCATCTCTCCCATCTAGAGAAAAAAATTTTTGGTTTTTTTGCTGTGGGTCCCCCATTTTGGAAGGGCACTCTTTTAATGTATATAAAAGTAAAATTTTTTTTTTAAAATTGGGTTTTTTTTTTTCCCACGGAAAAATTTTTCCCTACAAATTTAACCCAAATGGGAAAAAATTAGTTTAAATGCCCTGTTTTTTTTTTTTCTGGGGAAAATGGCTTTTTTAAGTAACCTGAAAATAACCCAAAAAGAGGCTAATTGAAGCTAAAAGGGGGGTTTTCCCGATGTAACTTGTTAAAACTGGGGTATTTTAAGTTTAAAAACACTACTTAATGATTTATTTAGGGGTAAAACTTAAAATTTAAATGTATTTGGTTTATACCCGGGGTATATCAAATTTTTTTATGACAAATTTTTTCAACCGTATTTTTCTAAAACTATTTTAATACCTATTTTAAATAATTATGTATTGAGCATACCGTATATCTATTTTTTAAAATGAAAAGGTGTTTAAACCCGTTTTTTTCTATATCAAAATAAAAGCCTAAAAGTATGAAGGGCACTTTTGGTGATTGTCCAGTGTTGGCTTATTTGGGGCCGGATTGTCCCCCCAACACCTCTATTTTTTTTCTTTGATTATCGGAAAAAATGATCCTCGTGGGGATACTTTTTATGCTTTCCCTTTTTTTTGGGGGGGGGTTCATGGCATATCGTCCAAAATGAGGGATCAGACACATCATGAATCTGTAACTTATTGGGTTATCTTGACCCGGGATTCCCCCCAATTTAAGGGGTAACATTGCTAAGTATTTTTAAACCATTATCTATGAAAGCTGTGATTTTTTGTCCTTTTGCTAAATGTTCTTTTTTTAAACCCCTGGAAAGAAACCCCCAAAAGAAAACGTTTGGGGGGAAAAGCGTTTGGGTCTTTTAAAAATCACAAAGGGTTTTAATTTAAAGACACAACAAATTTTTGGGTTTTTTTTGGGTTTTTTTTTGGGTTTTTTGACTAAAAGAATTATTTTTGTGGATAGAATTTCTCTCCTTTGAAATGTCTATAGCCATATTTGGGGGTCTTGCTGATACCTTTTAAAGGAAATTTTCTTCAATGGGGGGGGGTCCCCGACCTAGGGGGCCTCTCCCAAAAGGTGGGGCCCCCCCTGTTTTGGGGGGACAAATCCGCCCAAGGGGCGTTTTTCACCCTTTGGGGGCAGAAAATACTTTATTGGGTATCTAGATTTAGAGGAACTATCAACTCTTCCCCCCCTAGAGGGAAAAAATTTTTTTGTTTTTGTGGGGTCCCCCCATTTTGGAAGGGCACTCTTTTAATGTTTTATCAAGTAAAAAGTTTTTTTTTTTAAAATTGGGTTTTTTCTTCACTGTGAATTTTGCTACAAATTTTTAAACCCCAAAAAGGAAAATTAATTTTTTTTTCTTGGTTTTTTTTTTTGAAGAACATTTTTTTCACCCAAAAACAAGAACAACAAACTAGGGCCCTTTTCCAAAAAAAGACAAAAAGTTTACCCAAAATAATTGGGGAGTGGAAATTTTTCAAAAATAATCTAACCATTTGGGTTTTTCACAAATTACCGTTTCAGGGTGAAGAAACCAAAAATTCCCAAAAAACTGGGAATGGTGGTTTTCCAGATCCAACTTTTGCAATTATATTAAGAAACAAGCCCGAAGGGGAAAAATTTACTTTTGTAGCCTTCATGGGTAGGGTAATTTGCAAGACCATGCAGTTCCAACTCCACCTTTTTAAGAACACAAATAGTCGGATCTTCCCTTTGGAGTAGGTTAAAAGACTCTTTTTTCTCTGGGGGGGAGGGGAAAAAACATTTTTAAAAAACCCCAAAAGATCCCAAAAATTTTGAAAAATTTCTAGCAAAAGGGATCATCTGTTATTTGGGGGGAAAAAAAAAAATTTTTAAATTTTTGAAGGGCAAAAAAAAAACACAAACCTTTTAATTTTTGTTTTTAAAATTTTCCGTTTTTTAAAAAAAAACAAAATTTTTTTTAAACCAAAGGGTGAGCACCTAACTGGGCTTTGTCTTTTTTTCCCCCCTAATTTTAAAATTGTTTCATATAAGAGGAAAAATTTTTTTTTTATTGAATCCAAAAAAAATCTTTAAAAATATGGCCCCTTTTGTCCAAAAAATAGTAATAATTTTTTAAAAAAAAATAGAAAGCCACTTTTTTTTTCCCTATATTTTTTTGGGTCGGGGGAAAAATTTTCCAAAGCTAATTTTTTTCCTTTTTTTTTTGCGCTAAATAATGAGTTGTTTTTAAAACAGGAAATTTTTTTTTTTTCCCTAAATTCTTCCATTAAAACCAAATTTTGCAATTGCTTTTTCCCACCCGAGCTCAAATCAAACCAAAGGGGTTTTTTTTACCTTGGGACAAACTTTTCCTACCAAAAGACCCTTTAAAAAAGGCCTAGTTTTTTTTCTTGGGATATGTTTAAAGTAAAATTGGGATCCTCCAAAATTTGTGGCCCTTTCCCGGGTTTTCCCTCACCGTTTCATTTGTTTATTTCCCTCGCTTTCCCCTTTTAAAACTTACTTTGGGTTTCCCACACATAACACCCCCGTTAAAAAATTTTTAAAATTTTCTGAAATTTTTAGCCGGGGTTTTCCCTTTTTTGTGATTTGGGTTTTTCATTTTTTGGTAGAATCAACATCTGAGGGCTAAACACTCCACCCCCACAAAAAAGAAATGTTACTCTTTGTAATTGGGGGGAACGGGGCAAAAAATTGTAAAATTTAAATTTTAATATTTTTTGCAGCAAGAAGAATAGGGTTTAAAAGACTTAATTATGTTCCAGTTTTTTTGTAACAAACCCTTAAACTTGAGTGGGCAAAATAAACATTTTTTTTAACTATACATGTACAAATTCCCCCAGCAGGGGAAAATGTTTTTTTTGTTGCCGTGTTCACTTAAGAAAGGGGCTCGGGGAAAACATTCCCGTATACATAAAACCCTTTAAAAGAATTTTGAGACCTATAAAAACAAAACAAAAGATCAAAGTAAAAATATAACACACATGTTTATAATTTAAAATAAAAAAAAACACTTTCTAAACTGTGGAAATTTTAAAAAGTAATTTTTTTACCTCCAAAATTAAAAAAAATTTTTGCTTTATATAGCAGTGAGATTATTGGTACAAATGATGGAAAAATTTAAAAAACAAGACATGTTTTTTTTTAACATTTCTGCTCATAATGTTATATCTAAGGAAATACATAGGTAAAGGTCTCCTCAACATCCTTGGTGCAGGGTTTAGGGGCTCCCACAGAGGAACCGAGCACCCCCCGCGGCTGCTGGGCATTGCCCGGGCCCCGGGGTTTTCAGTTTTTGGGGGCTTTCAGGGGAAAGGGGGAGAGAAAAATCATGTGCAGTAAAGTTATCAGGTTTCAGTACTGTAGGGTGGGCCCCCAAAAAACGCTCCAGTGCTGGGCCCCCAAATTTAAAACCCCCTGTGGGCCCCAAGAAGGGAAAACCTGATGGAGGGGCCCCCGGACCTCATCTTTATGCTGCCCCAATGGTTTATGATGTCACTTTTTAAAAATAAAAAACCCACCTTCAAAGGGAACCTTCAACTGAAAACTAAGTTTCAATTTGTGGCACATGTTATAGAGCCCGGAAAGCCCAAACAAAAAAATACACTGACAACAAAAGGGGAACAAATTTTTTAAACCCTTTGACTTTCAGGGTCCATATCTCACCATCCCCCCTACCCTTTTAAAGAGACTGCCCCTAATTTTAAAGGGAATGATCTTGGGATCTCAAACACAAAAATTTTGCGTTGTTAAAACTTTTTAAGCAATTTTTAAAACAAAAATTTTTTTAGGATTTTTGTAAATCCACCTTTGGGGTTTCAAACTACCTGAAACTTTTTTGGCATAGCTCAACCAAAATCTGATCCCAGGGCTCTTTTACACATTCCCATGTTTTTGCAACTGGGCAACTCACTTTTTCATTCTGGTCCCAAAAAAGATTTTTTTTCAACTCTATCCACACGTTCCCGGGTTGGGTTGAGGTCGGGGTATATGCCCTTTGTTTCTGAGTTTTTTTTCATGTAACTGTATTGTTACTGTTTTTCTCCGGCGGTTTGGGAAAAACTTTTTCTTCTTTTGTTCTAAAATTAAAAACCCGTTTTCCCCATTCTCTAATCGCTCATTGTGTTTTTTGGATGATTCCCTTTTCGAAAGGGGCACTGGGTTTAAATCAAGGAGAATTGCAGTTGGTAGCAAA
>JAODAL010060763.1:0-20710 GCA_025379985.1 Phyllomedusa bahiana | reverse complement strand
CCTTTTAAAGGCCTTGAACACTAACAAGTCACATGATATGTGACTGAAATGGAAAAATTTGGGGCAAAAATTTGTCCTTTTTCTTTTGGGTATACTGCAGGCATGTGTTGGTTGTATTTGGGGCAAAACAAATTTTAAATGTTTTTCGTGTTAGAATATTTTACATTGTTCAAAGTGTCATTCTTCGTGTTTCCCATGAAAAGATATAAATATTTACAGAAAGTGGGGGGCGAATTTCACTTTTGGAGATACTGTATTTTATCCTCATACGGGGGCCCCCCTTAAAAAAATTCTACATAGGGGGGTAACTAGAACGAGAAATATTTCCTTTCTGTTATTGGCCCTTCCATGGAAGGAAAAAAATTTTTTTGTCACTTATGATGTGACTGTTTTATATTACAACATCAAACACAGTTTGGGATTGGCGGTGGTTAATTTTTATCTTGAGTCAGAGAAAACCCTTAGCCCATGAAAGAAGCTTTTTGTGAGGCTCTCTTTTGTTTTGTGTAACATTTTTTTTTTAATATGGCTCCGTCCATAATCATCAGCAGGTTGGCACGGTGATGGGGACATGTTCTACCCCATCCTATGCCAACCTGCTGATGGGCTTATTTGAGGCGTTGCACATTTATTCAGATCTTAAACCCTTTTTGAAAAGTATTGTTTATTTCAAATGTTATATAGATGATTTGATTGTATTATGGGAAAGGGTTTTGAAGATATTTTTTCACTTTTTTTACAGTACATTAATGGGGAATCATGGGGGTTTTGAAAAATTTACAATGACGTTGTGCATGGTAGTTTTTTTGATCTTGCTTTATCTTCCCAAAAGGGGTATTAGATCCAAGAAGCACTTTGAAAAGGCAAAAAAACCCCAAAAAACTATTAAATTTTAAAAGTGTCACCCCGCCAATGGTTTAGGGGAAAATTTCCTATAACCAGTTCAGATGGGTTAGAAAGAACTGTTCTAGTGACGAGGATTTTAACTACAAGCAGAAACCATTAGTAAGAAATTTGTTCAGAAAGGTTACCCTCCTGATTTTATTAATCAGGCATGTGAAAGAACTAAAAAAGTGTCTCAGAAAGGGGGCCCATATCTATTTACCTAGCTAATCGGAGCCTATATACCTATCTGCCTAATTTCTGGTCTACACAGTGGGGGAAAAAAGTATT
Source organism: Phyllomedusa bahiana (assembly GCA_025379985.1). Classification (NCBI taxonomy): domain Eukaryota; kingdom Metazoa; phylum Chordata; class Amphibia; order Anura; family Hylidae; genus Phyllomedusa; species Phyllomedusa bahiana. Next base: position 19,537 of record JAODAL010060763.1, on the reverse strand, counting down.
TAGTCAGCCACCAATTGTGTAAGTTCTCCCACTTAAAAAGATGAGAGAGGCCTGTAATTGACATCACAGGTAGACCTCAACTATGAAAAAACAAAAGAGAAAACAAATCCCGAAAATCACATTGTCTGATTTGGAAAAGAATTTATTTGCAAATTATGGGGGAAAAATAATTTATTTGGTCAATAACAAAGTTAATCTCAATACTTTGTTTTATTTTCCTTTGTTGGCTATGACAGAGGTCAAAACGTTTTCTGTAAGTCTTCACAAGGGTTTGGCACACATGTTGCTGGTACGTTGGCCCATTCCCCCAAATGCAAAATCTCCTCTAGAGCTGATGTTTTGGGGCTGTCACTGGGCAAAACAGACTTTCAACTCCATCCAAAGATTTTCTATGGTGTTGAGATCTGGAGACGGGCCCTAGGCATCTCCAGGACCTTGAAATGCTTCTTATGAAGCCACTCCTTCATTCCCCTGGTGGTGGCTTGGGATCTTTGTCATGCAAAAAGCCCCAGCACGTTACATCTTCAATGCCCTTGCTGTTGGAAAGGAGGTTTGCACCCAAAATCTCACGATACATATCCCTTTCATTCTTTCATGTACACGGATCGTCGTCCTGGTCCGGTCCGACCCTAAATGGGTCGGCGAAAAACTGTGCGACATTCCTGGCTTATGCCAAAATGTACATAAGAGACATAAAGAGGCAAAAACTCAGAATAATTGTCATAAGAAAAAGGGTAAAGAAACCAAGCGGGCAAATGCAATTTCCCAAATCAGCAAGAACGTGGGAATGTCATAGAACATGCCAGCTTAAATGCAAACTAGATTATAGCAAGCAAGGTTTAGAAGGGCTTATGAGATGTCAGATGTCAGAATTCCGGTCAAGATGCGATGGATTCGGTCTTCTGACACCAGACCACACAGATCCGGTCTTAGTAAGAGAGGAATCCGAGTGGAGAAGGAGCTGTCAATCACCACTAGTTTTAAACCCGTGCCGCCCAGAATCAAGTCAGCAGAGAACAAACGGGAGTGGCGGGAATTCAAATAACAAAGCAAGAATACTGGGCAAAATTTTGGGTCCATTCTCACTTAGGGGTTGTACTCACTTTTGTTGCCTGTGCTTTAGAAATTGAGGGACTGTGTGTTGAGTTATTTTGTGGGCACCCCAAAATTTATACTGTTATACAAGCTGTACCCTGAGTACTTTACATTGTATCAGTGTCATATCTTCAGTGTTGTATCATGAAAATATAAAATTATATATAATCAATATTTACAAAAATGTTAGGGGTGTACTCCCTTTTTTGAGATACTGTATATTAACTTAATGATTTTTAAGGCACCTTTGTTTTATTTTTAAAAAGGCCTTAGAGATTTCTAAACTTATTAACACGGATAATTTTAAATTCTCCTATATTTCTGTACGTATATTTTTCAAGAGCTAATGTTAATCCCAAAAGGGCTGTTGAAATGGCACATGAAATATGTAGATCTGCAAAAAAATGCACTAATTTCATCTTTCCCTTTTGCTGCATTTAAGCAGAGTTTTCAAAATAAAGATGCGTATTCAATCTGCATGTCTTCCCTATTGCATTTGTTGGCTGTCTGATATAGTTCAATATCTTTCCTAGAGGACAGGCCATTAGTGTTGATGATCTGTAATACTGATGATATACTGATGACATACTCTTGCAATATCATCTGTACTATGTCCGTATTGAGGATGCGTATGATGGATTATGAATATGCTCATGTAAAATAGACTTGTTTTCCATTATAAAGTTTGCTTTTGGCAGTGTTGTTTTCTCAGTTTCAAGCAGTTATCTCTGTCATTGTTTCTAAAAAAAATTAAATAGTCTTTAGAAAATGAAACAAAAATGTTTCAAATTTTCTTACTGTGCTGCATTGGTCAAATCTGAGAGTGATAAACCCTCCCCATGGCCCTCAGGAGCCCTCCAAAGTGGAAAAACCAAAGGCCCTCATCTTCCCCCCCTTCCCCCCTATTGACTCTCAAAAACCTCCACACCTTTATCCCCCACAACCTTCCCACTTCTCCTCCCCCCTGCTCCTCCCTGTCTCATTCCAGTAGCCCGCGGAAATCTAAAAACCCCCAACCCTCCACTCTCTCTGCCCCTTTTGCACCTTTTCACTATCTCCTATTTCAATGCCCGACGAGCCCCCCAATTTCTAAAAACCATAAAATTTCACCCCCCTTGTCGTCGCTCCTCTCACACAAACAGAACCGCCAAAATCAAAAAGAAAAAACCCTGGACACAGACTCAAACAAACGCTGGGGTGCACCCAGAGCTGCAAACCCCTGGAAAGAAAACTCATCCTTTAGTTTGCCTTATACAAAACTCACTGCAGACTTTAAGTCCGCACTGCCTCAGCCAAACGGACTTTTCACCACTTTTTTCCCTCCTGCCCCCAAAACCCCAGCAATTTTCAAACCTTCAATTTCTTCTCGTACACAACACCTCCCCCCCCACCCTCCTTTCAGCGATGTTTTTCCCAATTCCCCTTCCTCCGAAGATCAACCTCATCAGAAAAAAGCTTAAGCCCGCAGTCCCCCCGCCCCCTCCCCTTGAAATCCGTTTTCCCCCCTAACTTGTTACCGGTCACTCTGACAAGCTCTCCTCCTTTACTGCCCAAAACCCCAACCCTCATACCTGTAGTCTTGACCCACTGCCACCCCATCATCCCAGACATCAGTGTTCATCATCCACCCCTCACCCCATCTCTTCAACCTTCATAACTGGTATCTTCCCTTCCCCCTTTAAAACGCTACACCCTCCAACCCTAAAAAAAAAAACCCTTGCCCCTTTTCCCTCTGCCCAACTATCGCCCCATTCATCCCCCTTTTGCTTCCAAAAAAACTTCGAGAACACGTTATTTCGTGTCCTCCCCTTCCTCCAACTTCTTCTTGACCACTACAATTGGTTTTCGACCCCACCACTTCCCGAAACCCCCCCTAACCAAAGTAAAATGCCCCTAGTAACTGCAAAACCCTCATGCCAACTCTGGGGCCCTCCTTCAGCCCTGTCCTTGCCTTTGACACTGTCGCCACCCCTCCTGTACAAACCCTTCCTCCGGCATCACAGACTTGGCTCTTTCCCTGGATTCCTCGTACCCACTGATGGACTTTCGCGCTCCATTCTCGCCCCCTCCCCCCGGGCCTCTCTCTGTGGGTTTGCCCCCCAAGGGTCGTCCTGGGCCCACTATCTTCTAATCAAAAACCCTTGGGCCCTCGGTCAGTCATAGCCTCACGGCTTTATTCCCCTGTTGTGATTATACCCAACTCTAATCTCCAGCCCAGATGTCACTTCTCTACTCTCCCGGATCTTGATGTCTTTCGTCCATTCCTCCTTTTCCTCCCTCCCTAAATAAATGTGGAGGGGAAAACAGAACTCATCATCTTTCCCCATCCAAAAATTACCCTGCCCCTGATTCTTATTACAGTCAACGGTCTACCTCTCACCCGGGCCGCAAGTCCGCTGCCCTTTGGGGTAATCCTAGACTCTGCTCTTCTTTCAAAACCACACATCCAAACCTCCCTCTTCCTGCCGCTCCACCTGAAAAACTCTCTCGTCCCCTCATTCCTCAACTTTTACATACAAAAATGGGGTCCAGCCCTTGTCATCCGCCCCAGCTTTTCTGCAACATCCTTTCAGTGGCCTCCCAGCTAGCACCCCCCGCTCCCCTCCAATCCATCCTTAACTCGCTTCCCGTCTTATCCCCCTTCTCCTCGCTACTTCTCCCTTCCCCTCTGCCAAAACCCTTCACTGGTTCCCATTGCCCCGGAATTCATTTCAAATACTACCTGACTTCAAAGGTCTCCCTGACCCCTTTCCCCTCCTAAATTCTTTTCCTATTTCAAAATATTCCCCCCAGCCCTCCCGCTCCTCACGGACCTTCTCCCCTGCTTCCCTTATCAGCCCTACCAACCGTCTCCCCAAAATTCTCCGTGCTTCACCCCCACCCGGAACACTGCCCCAAACATCGACTTCCTCCACTTTCCCCGTTCAAAAGAACCTGAAAACCCCTTTCTTTAGATTTGCTATAACCTTCACTAAACTTGTCACTACTTCCCCCACAGACATGTTGCCCTCACCTCCCGTCTCTTTCCCCCCCCTTGTAGATTTTAAGCCCTCGCGGGGAGGGTCCCCTCTCCCCCGTCGTGCCAATTGTCATTTCCCTTATCACGTACTCGTTTGACTTATGTAATGTATGTAAACCCCCTCGAATGTACAGGCCCCGGAATCAAAGGCGCTTTAAAAAAAAAATAATAATAATAAAAAATAAAGTAAAAGTAAAATTTAGGGCAAATGATGACTTTTGTCCCCAAGGTGCTATTTTTTGCGGCATTTGTAGTGTAGAATGCCCCTGAACTATGAAACTGTTCATTGATTTACGTTTTGCTTCAAAATGACACTTCTGATCAAGGGAAACCCCTTTAAAGTGGTTACCGTTCCACAGTAAAGCGCCTGTTTTTTTTTTTTAAAAGCGCGTAATAGTAGTGATGAGCGATTGCATGACTTTTTATGGGGCGTTGTCGATATCGGCAATTTTGAAGACGTTTTCCCTTGTCGTTAAAAAGTTATCGCCGATGCCATTAAGTCTTGGAGAGGAAACAAACCTTTATTTTCACCCAAACAGGGTGGAAGAAGCGGAAAATTTAAATCCCAAAACAGAAAAAATGGATACGTGCTACATCTTAAACAAAACCCCCTGAGGTTATAAAAACCAAAAAAAAAAGTCAAGACCTTACTATCCCCGTCTTGTACCCCAGCATGACCCTTTTTTAAACCTGCATGAACCCCAAAAAAAAAAAGGCAGAAGGCAGTATGATTTGAAAATTTTTTTTTTTTTTATTGAATGGAATTGATTCCCCGTCCCGGAACGCAGCTGCCTTTAAAACCCGTCTAACCCCGATTAAAAAGTAATGGAAAAAAGGGGTCTTTCAACCACCATTTTTGGATGGAAAACCCCCCAAGTCTTTGTTTTTCTTTTTTTAAAAATTTTATTTAGAGGTTGCCTAATCGGGATTGCTAGCTATGTTAAAGATCTTGCAAAAACAAGTATTTTGAATATGTGTCCTTAACTGTGTCCTACCTATTCCTGTTTTTTTCCGCACCATCACCTTGGCCCCTCTTGACAATTGTGAAGAACAAATGTTGTTGAAAAATACATTTTTTACAATAGGACCTGTAGATAGCGCATTTTTGCACATGCCCCCCAAAATTCAAAACAGACCTTTAGCCATCTTAAAAATTTTGAAGAACAAAAATCTGTTAAAAAAAACTTTTTTTATAATAGGACCTGTAGTATTGCTGCATTTTAAAAGCGCTGACCAAAAAATTATAAAAAATGATTTTTAACCACTGTTAAAAATTGTGAGGGAGAAATGCCATTAGAAACCACATTTCTGTTCCAAGGCCTGATTTAGCTTTTCCAACAATGCCCCCCAAAAAAATTATAAAATGCTGCTCAGCCATTTAAAAAATTTTTTTGGGGGAGTTTTTGCCACTTGGGAACCCAAAATTTTTTTTTCAAAAGGGAAAACTTGATTATAGCTGTTTTCCACAGCCCCATGCCCCCCCAAAACCCCATTGACAATGGGGAAAAATTTAAAGTTTAAAGTGGGGAAAATTTGGAATAGGTTTTTTTTCTTGAAAACTTGGGTTTTTTAAACAGTCCCTCACTCCCAAAACCAGCTAAATGAATTTTTGGGGGGAACTGAGAATAAAATTTCAGTAAAAAAATGATCATTTAAAAAAAAAGTTTTCAAGAGGACCTTTTCTGTTTGAAGGGGAATGTGAAGTGGCCGGAAACTAATCGGTGCCCTCCCCAAATTTGGGGCCAAAAATCATAAAGGGTTCCTTTGCCTGATTCATCTTGTTGAAAGTAAAAGGAAATCCCCGTTATCTGTGGAAAGCGGATGCTTTTTTGTTTTGTAATGACTCCTCCAGCTGTGCTAAAGGTCCGCCCCAGTTTGCCAGGGTTTTGGGGGGCCAGGACAACACCTCTTTGGCGTGGCGAGGGCTGGGGGGGGGCCAAAATTCACCCCTTTTGGATCCCCGGGAAGTCGATTGGGTCCAAAAACACACCCAAAAAATCGGTGTTTGAGATTTTAGTAGTCGGGCACCATGTTTTCTTAAGGGGGGTTATGTGTGTTGTATGTGGGGCCGGCATTACGGGCTTTTGGGTTTGGGATGATAAATAAGTTTGGCAGGGGTCCCCCAATTGGCTTCTGCCACAATGCCGGGCTGCTGCTGCCGAAACGGGCGCTCTTCGGGCTATCACGTTGCTGCCGTTGTTCCACCGTGACATTTGAAAAAAAAGTGAACAGTTTGCAACGTGCCTCCGTTAAATCAATCAGCCGGTCCCCAAAATTCTGCATTTTCCCTTTCTATTTGGGTGGGGGGGGAAAGGGAAAAAGTGCGGGAGTTTTGTTTTTGTCCCGGGGAAATTGAGGAGAGGGGGGCCACCCAGAAAAACTGTTTTTCCCAGTTTAAAGGGCCCTTTAATGTGAGGATATTTTGGAGGAAATGGAGATCCAACCCATCATTTTGAGAGTTGGACCCTTGTTTTCCCAAGCGTCTGGGTGGGGGTGGGGCACTAGAAAAATCCCCCGCCTCTTTTTTCGTGCCAACTTTTTTCCAAAGGGGCAGGGACTTTGGGTAAAGCGGTGTCTAGGAATACTTTTCCCCCGTTTTCCTCCGGACAGCTTCAAACAAAGCTTTGATTTAAACCTTTCAGATGATGCCCCGGGAGAGCTGAGGCCCCCGCCTTCCCTTGTTTTTGGCCCCTCGAACCACTGCCTAATAAAGCCCGGAAAAAATTGTAAAAACTGTCGGGCCTTGTGGATTCGCCCGGAGGAAAAAGGCTCCTTTGTCCGCTTTTCTGTTTCGTCTCCCCCCCCATGCTGGTGGGCCCGATGTTTCGGAGAGCCCAACAATCGTTAAAAAATTAAAAAAATCACCAAAATGGTATGCTGACCAGGGCGTTGTCCCCCCGGCTGCCCTTTTGGTGGCTTCTAAAAAAATTGGCAAGGATTGTCCTTTCACCTGCCTCCACTCTCGGTGGTAACCCACCCGGGGGTTTCCACCCCCGGTTGCTTGTCAGGCCATGTTTTACTTCGTACTGCGTAAAGGAAATTTCGCTTCTTCAATGCTGGAAACATTTTGGATGGGGTTTGGGAAATTTCCGCATGTTGCAACCCTAAAAAAATGAGACGGTTGAGGGAGAGGCCGAGCTGACGCTGCAAACCACCCGGGCGGGAGAACGGGTGCGAAGGCGGAAGTGTGAGTCGCCCTCGAGCCTTCCCTCAAAGCAGTCCGTCCGGGTCGCTTGAAAATTTTGGATGAAAAAGGTTTCTGACTTGTCCCAGGAAGGGTGGCTCCACCCCTACCATCTTAAGGCGGCCGCAGTTTTTGCCGTTATCGCACACCCCCCTTGTTGGCACAAGGTTCTTGTCCCCCATCAGCGCTGGGTCTCGTTACGAAGAGCCGCCCCTACTTGATGTGTGTGGACATCCCCAAAGACAGTTTAAATTTTTAAACAGGCCGGTTTTCTGGGACTGTGCCACCAGGGGCCTTGGGGGGGGAAAGAACCCGCCCATCCCGCGGTTTGAAGAGCTGCGCCGGCCTGAGAGCCCCGCACCCCCCAAGACATCCTTTCCGCCACCCGGGCGTCACAGAGATATGGGGCCCTTTGGGCTGTGTTACTAGTCCATGTGTGGTGGTCAGATGGACTTTTGCCGGAACAGTTGCAGACAACGCGCTTGAAATTTAGATGACACGTGGCTGGCCAGGGCAGGGACGGCTTTTTGGCAAAAAATGCTGCTCAGCATCGGGTTTGGGGCAGGCAAGGGCCTGACGTGGGGGAACCTCTGTGCCCACCAACGGAAAAAGGAAATTTCAAAGGCCCAAAACCCTGCAATCCCGGGCTTGGCTTTGGGGGGGGTTTTTGGGGGTTTTTAAAGTTTTCTTCTGCTCCCAAACCTGGTAGACAGAAGGTGGTGCTAGACTGGGGCTGTAGGGCAGCAGGTCGTTAAACGGGTGGAAGGAGAGGGGTAGGAAGGGGCCCTTGGTGGTGCTGATGGTACTCGGGCGACGGTGGGGCTAAAAGGGGGTTTTGATCCCTGATCAACTCTAGAGACTGTGCACTGGGGAAAACGCTTGGGGGGTGGCCAAAGGGAAAGAGGATGGGAGACAGAGGATGTGACAGGGTTGGAAGCCCCAATCGGTCGGCCTTTTTTGGCCAAAGTTTTCCCCTCCTTTTAAAAACTCGCTTTCGCTGCATGTGACTAACTGTTGGTGGGGGTTTAAAAACCCACTTAAGGTTTTTGCCCTACTGTGGGTTTATGGAAAAAGGGGGGGATATGCATTGCTGGGTGAATAGAGGCTTGCTCAAAAAAAGGCCCCGGCTTGAGAAGCCCCTGGACCTTTATGGGGGTGATAACAAAAGAGGGGTGTTTCCCCCGATCTGGCTGGCGGAATCATTCAGCGGCTTGGGCCCCGCCCTCCCCCTTTTTGAGGGGGAGCCTTACTGACACTCCCCCATGTCTTCCTCCTCGCCGGATAAAGCGCTCGCAAGCAAATTTATAAAAGACCACGTTGGACCGCAATGTTTCATCTATCATCAACACAGGTGATTTTTTCGCCCTGACATTCGCATCCGGAGCGGGGTTAAAAAAGCAAGGGGCACTGAAAAGGGCGTTGCCGACCGCCTGGGATTTTTGACGATTGACCGGCTTCCTTTCTTCCCTGAGGTATGTAACTGGGCGTTAGAGCAGACAAAATCATCCTTTTTGGTCTTGATCTTTGTAAATGCTTCTGACTCAACCGATTTTGTCATCAAAGGGTTTTCAGAAAAGTTATCCACAGGGTGGGTACCCATTGACTTTGAGCTGCCTTCGCTTCATGTTGGACGGATCTCGAGTGATGACGACATTTGTGGCCGTGACTGGGGAACGAGGGGGTAAGACTGCTGGTCAGGTTGCATTAACCAGAAGAACAGTTGGCGACGCTGTTCGTTACTGAGTTCACAGGGCCCTGCCCCAGCGATGACAGGCCTGCGATCCTGCAACCCGACATTTGTGGCTTGCTGTTGTGCCAGCCTGGAAGGGCCCCTTCTTGTCCCCTCACCTCCATGCCTACACCCCTCTTTGCTCATTACCCCTTCTTTTCGCTCCTGTTCAGAAGAAAAAATTTTAAAAGGTATGGAAGGTTTTTTACATCCTTATAAAAGACGGCAAAAAAGCATTTTAAACCCTTAAATTTCCTACGCCAACTAGGTTAGAAAATGAAATGTTTCAGCGAATCCCTGTGAAATGCGGTTGGTGGAAGAACCGAAAACAAAAACAAGGTGTTCTTCCTTAGTCCCAGGGTTTTACAACTGTCCAGTGGGGCTAGGAATTTATGTTTTCAAAAAAAATTCATCCCAAATCCCTATCTGTGCCAAAAGAGATTCAACGAGGCAAAAAAACTTTCAGAAATAACCACGGTGATAAATTGCGTTTTTTGCAGAATGACAAACGAACAGTTGTAGAAAATTTTCTATCAAATTGTCGTACAACGTGGCTATTTGAAAAAAAATAGGGGCCACGGTGGGAAAACAGCATTTAAAAGTTATCGGATAACAATGGGGGTTTTTTTCACCAAAAGATATACACCAACAGTAAATATAAATTTCTGTATCCAAAAATTTTAAGTACAAGGGGGCTATTTGAAAAAAATTGGGGGGAAACCCAAAATGCAATACAGCTATTTAAAAGTTTAAACGGATAAGAAAAGGTGGGTTTTTCACGAATGAAATACCCAGCAGTTTCCCCAAAATTTCTGTATTTAATTTAAGTACAAGGGGGCCTTTGAACAAAAAAGGGCCGCACCAAAATGAAACACGCTATTTAAATGTTATACGGAAAGAAAAGGTGGGTTTTTTTGACCCAAAGAAATAACCCGCAATTACTACAAAATTTTTGATCCTAATATAAATACAAGATGGGGCTTTGAACAAAAAAGGCCTGCGCCCAAAATGAAAAAACACCTAATTAAAATTTTGTACGGATAATAAAAGGTGGATTTTGCACCAATGAAATACAACAGCATTATAGAAAATTTTGTATCCTAAAGTAAGTCAAGGGTGGGTCTTTTAAAAAAAAAGACTGCAAAAATAAAAAGATATATTTCCCCTCGATGCGAGGTGTGCTGGGGCCCAAAAAGGTAAAAAAAAACCCTTTTTAATCAGGTTCAAAAAGAGTCTGGGTGCACAATTACCTCTTCTTTCAAAAGCCCACCTTTCTGTCTTTTTTCGCCCCCACCCCCTCCCCCCGCGGCCGTTTTCAGCGCAAAATCTTCTTTAAAAAGTCCCCAGCCCTAACAACTAAGAACTGAAAATTTATAATCTCCTATGTTCAAGTTCACGCTAAAAACATAGTTTCTGTGGGGATAAAAAGAACTGTGTCTTTAGCTGGGGCTGAGCGTATTGAGGAGAGATCTACACACTCCTGCCTAATAAGACACTAACACTGGTGCGAAAGGAAGCGCGTTTTTAGGCAAAACAAAGGTCATGTGATTTTTCCAGCCAATGAAACCATCACTCCAGTCTGACACCCCCCCTCACCCGCTCTAGTGATTTGTGGCCCCCAAAATGACAGGAAGCGCGAAAAAGGGGCGAATAATAATTTTTGCGCCTATTTTCCCTAAATTATCGCGTGATCGGGGATTTCCGATCAACCTAAAAAACGTGCCGATTTAACTTTGTCGATTTTCAATGGCTCATCCCCCCGTAAAAAGTTTATAAATTTTAGCTTTTTTTGGTTTTTAGTGTGCACGTCTCCGCAGCCCCCAATTCGGCGCATTTCAAAATGCCCGGGGCAATGTAAGCGCCCGTAAAAATGTACCAACAGGGGTCACTAGTTTTTGGGCTGAAAAGAGCCAGACTTTCTGGAGAGCCCCGTTCATACATGTCGCTCTTAGTTTATATGGTTAATACTTAGTACGCTCAATAACTCTCAGTTATGGTGTAATAAGGTTGGCACACCTGTATTTGGAGATTTTCTGACATAGTTTCCTACAGATTCTCTCAAGCTCCTCTAGGTTGGATGCTTTTTTAGGTCAATGCACAGCTATACTCAGGTACCTCCAGGGATGATTAATCAGCTTTAACCCCTTTAAAAGACCGCGCCCGTCTTTTGACGGGGCCGGGGGGGTCGTTCGTCGCAGCGGTTTTTGACGTCGCTGCAACATTGGGGTTTGCGGGGCCGGGTGCCGCAGCTGGCCTGGGATCGGGGCTGAACTACACAGCCCCGATCCCAGAGCATGTCCTGCAGCATCGGGAGCGGAGGAAACCTCCCCAACCCGATGCTTTAACCTTTGATTGCGGCGGTGCGTTACGCAGCGCAATCAAAAGGGACCCCCTTTGCTCTGTCGGGTGATCGGAACACCCGGTGACCGACAGAGCCGGGGGAACGGTGCACAGTCAGCTCTGGGGACCAGCGTGCCCCAGAGTTGTCTGTGTATGAAGCCGTGATTAGGACGCACTGTGTGCTGTCCTAATCACTGCCTGTGTCAGACTGACACAGATTAGCATGTGATTAGCATATATGAAAAATGCTAATACATTTCTAAGTGTAAAAAAAAATTTAAAAAAATGTTAAACAGTTCTCCCTTCATGGGAGTAAAAAAAAAAGTACAAAAAAAACATAAAAAGTGTAATAAAAAAGAATAAAAAAAATAATAATAAAATAAACAAAAAAAATATTTAATAAAAAATAATTGTACATAAATTACAGCAAAAAAAAACCTACACATTTTTGGAAACCACCGACCGTAAAAACCCTTTTAAAATTTAAATCTAACAAGTTTTAAGTGTAAAATGTTAATGGTTTTTAAAAAAAAAATGAAAAAAAAAAAAAAAAATTTTTGGGAAAAAAAAAAAAAAAAAAATACTGAAATTATTTTAAATGTATTTAAAACTTTCCCTTAAAAAGTACAACTTGTTTGAATAAAAGAAGGCCTCATCCCCAACTGCTTTTCTTGAAAAATAAAAAAAGTTTACAAAACCCTGTTTAAAACCCAAAGGAGGCCAAAACAAAAAAAATTTTGGTCTTAACTATTTTTCGGCGTTGGGTTTAAAGGGGGTTTAAAAAGTGAACCTGCGGGGGTTTTTATGCCCCCATCTGAGAGCAAATGTTTTAGAGGGAAAGGTTAATATTTGGAGCGGGGATTTCTTGAAAAAAGCGGGGAAAAATCCTGACAGATCTTTAAGAGACGTAAAATCCGCTTCCTTGTGCCCACATACAGTGTTGACAGCTTTCCTTTTTAGTTGTGTACGAGCAGCTGTCAATCACTGTATATGGGCGTAGTCAACAGTACAGTTTCACTTTTCTCTGCTTCTTACTCAGAAATCTTGCTCCAAATCATATAACCAGGGCCGGACTGGGAATAAAAATCAGCCCTGGCACAAACCCAGCCGCCCATACAATATCCCCTTACAAAATGCCCCTTTTTCTCGCACCTCGCCCACTTTCAAAATAAACTGCACTAAAAAAGCTGCTTTCAAACGGAGCGTTTTGATGCATTTTTATGTTTTTGGGCGTTTTATGTGTTTTTTGGTGCGGTTTTGTGCAGAAAAGGGAGCAGTTAATGCGTACATTTCTGCACAAAAAAAACGCATCAAAAAATGAACCAAAACCGCTCCAGGAAAGCCCCCTAAAACAAGAAAGAAAGAAATAGGGGTGCAGAGAAGCCCTCATCACGAGTCGGGTTTGTGCACGTGCTTTACAATCGGGGACAAGCCCACTGACCTACATAAGACCAACATAACCTACAACCCCACCAACAATCCCAGTAGTCAGGTCCCATCAATGAATACAGCACTGATTAAAAACCAGATAAAATGCCCCGGGCGCGGGACTCACAGGAGACATCATCTCTAATGGGGAGTCTTCTTCTCCTTTTCTTCTCCTTTTGGGCCCAAACCCCAGTTGTCTTACCTGAAGAGTCATTCCCTTCCTTTTTCTTTCTCTTCCAACAGCATGAGTGTTTCTTCTAGTGTTCATACTCGTCCCTGAAGAATTTACCACAAATCATCTTGACTCCCTCTTTCCAGCATTTTCCCTATAAATTTCCCCAAAAACGCATATTTTAACCCCAAAAAACTAGAAATTAAAAAATGTCAGATAAGTGGCATGTAAATAGTAGCCCCCCCTTTGGTAGGTAACAGGGCCCCCCCCTGAACTAGCCGGGGTAAAAGGGCTGCCCCCCGTAACAGCCGGTACTGGGGTGCCCCAAAACTACCGGATAGTGGGGTTTGCCCCCGTAAACTAGCCAGGTAGCTAGAGTTGCCCCCATAATCATCGGTAGGGCCATTTTAGCCATGTGGGCCCCAGTTTTTGCCAGGTAGGGCCAGGGGCGTAATTGCCATGGGCGTATGTAGGAGGCAGGGCCAGTATGAAAGCGGGCGGGCCGTAAAGTAGCCAGCGGGGCTAGTATATAGAGGGGGCCACTTATAGGTAGGCAGGGCTGGTAAAATAGACTGAGGGGCTGGTATATAGCTAGACGGGCGGTTATGGGCAGACAGGGCTGGTAAATAGGTAGCAGGGCTATTAGCATAGGGGCAGTATATAGGTAGAGGGGAGTATTGGGGAAACGGGGAGTATATAGGAGACAGGGGGGTATATAGCTAGCGGGCATATATAGGACAGGGCGGTATTAGCTAGACGGGGCATATATAGTAGACAGGCTGGTATTTAGCAGACAGGGGCTGGTTTAAAGCTGAAGGGGCAGTATTAGTAAACGGGGCATATATGCTAGACGGGCAGTGTATAGCTAGACGGGGCAGATTAGCTAGACAGGGCATTTTTATATAGGCAGACAGGGGCTGGTTATAGCTAGACAGGGCAGTATATAGGCAGAAGGGGTGGTAATAGCTAGACAGGGGTGGTTTTATAACGACAGGGCTGGTATATAGCTGACAGGGGTGGAATAAGCTAACAGGGGTGGTATATAGCTAAGGGGTGGTATTAGGGAAGACGGGGGCTGGTTTATGGCAGACAGGGGCGGTATATAGGTAGCCAGGGCTGGTATTTTTAAAAAAAAATAAATAAAACCAATACTTACCTAAAGTCTCTGCTTCTTTCTTTGTCTTCCCCGGAGGCCGCTTTCACAGAGTGCAGGCGCGGAGGGGCTTTTCCGCGTATCCACATCGCGCCCTGCCCCCGGCCCCCTGGGAAAGCAGACGGGATCGTAGTGCAGGCGGCGTAGTAGTATGAGGCGGCAAACCCTGGGGCTGCATAGTGGTTGGTGACCCCCGGGTGAGCACCGGGCGAGGAGGGCCCTTTGGCCCCCGCCACAGGGGCCGGGCGCTGTTTTGGGCATTGCGGCCCTGTTGCGCGCCACGATCGGCGCGGGAAAACGTGGCTCGCGGGGGGAAACACGGTCCCCCGGCGGGCGATCCGACCCCCCCTGCGGCCCGGGCCCCCGAGCCCGCCGGGCAAATGACCCCGGGTTTCCCTAAAAGGGCGTCCCGGGCCCGCAATAACCTTATATCAAATAGCACAGCTTCTCTCCTCCACATCTTGCTTGAAGATAGGGTAGCATAAACCAATTGAAGCTGCTCCTGCATTGTCTTGGCTTGTGCTAAGAGTTCTTTAAGCAAATCAATTGTCAACCCAGTCTGAAGTCAATAGCGCTCTTGAGCTTGGTTTCATTTAAGATGTTTTTTATACTTTGTATTTCCCTTGTCTGCAAGTTACTAGCAATATAAAAAAAAACTCTACAGCCTAATGCTATCACCACCTTACTTTTCTGCAAAGCTATGTAATAAGTTATGCTTGCTTGGTGTTCTCCAGGCATAATGCTTGACATTCAGGACAAATAGCTCACTCTTGGTTTTCCTAGTCTGAGAGTGCTTAAAAGGGTGTTCCTATAGGATATGCTATCAAAATGTGATAAATGCAGGTACCACCTCTGGGACCCGCAACTTTTTCAGGAATTGGCCCCAAAAGTCTCTACTTAAGGACAAAGTCAGTTGCTTTTGCCAACAACTATACATTCAGTTCTATGGGAATTCTGAATAGAGCAGAGTGGTGTGTTTGGCTGTACTCAGAACCCCCGTAGAACAGAATGGATAGTAATGTGCTAGTGTGACCTATTCTTCATTCTAAATTAAGACTTTTGTGAACCCATTTGCCATTACAGTGCGAGATGGGAACAAAACTTTAGTGTTTGGTGGCGCTGGCTGACTAACTCCAAGGGGGCTTTTGTTCTGAGAGTGTCTTCTGCCTTGTCTCTCTCAGTGGAGTGCTGTGGAATAATTGTCCTGGAAGGTACTTCCATCTCCAAAGGAAAAATGTTGTTGTGGGATAAGTGGGATAAGTGTCCTGGAATATGCTTCAATCTCTAAAGGTGAACTCTGGAGTGCTGTCAGAGTGATCATCACATTCTTGGTCACCTTCCTTACCATGGCCCCAGGGCCGCCATCAGAAATTTCAGGGCCCCCTACAGTAAGTGCGGGGCCCCTGCAACCCCCCCCTTCAATCCCCCCCCCCCCGCCCTCCCCATCCCCCCCCCAGCCAATCCCACCCAGAACCCCTTTACTCAACCCCAGAAAAAAAAAAATGCAATTGGCCATTGTTTTTTTTGGGTTTAGTTCTTTTTTTTAAAGATCAATAAAGTTTTTATTTTGGGGGTCAAAAGTTTAAAAAAGGGGTAGCAAAAACCATGCATATCACCCCGTCACCATAAATGTTACTGACCAAACAGCAAACCAAAAAACCAAAAAACCAACAAAAGACCCAAATAATACCGCCAAATTTTTCCTCATATGGTTACTAATACCACTATAATGTTCTGATAAATCAGTATACTAAGGCCGAAATTTCCAAAAACAAAAAATAACAAAGACAAAGTAATACCGCAAATTACCCATAACTCCCCCTAAAGATGCAATTCCAAATCTGTTACTGAATAATTCAATACAATAAAAACCAATATAACCCCCATACAGTGAAAAAGTAGGGGGGCATGTATGAAACCTGTCTAGGCCTAAATCTCACTTTGTTGCCCATAGCAACCAATCAGAGGCCATAGCAACCAATCAGAGCGGCTCTTTTATTTTTTCAGAGCCCCATATGAAATGAAAGGGGCGCTCTGATTGGTTGTTATGAGCCCTGATTGGTTGCTGTGGGCAACAAAGAAAGTCCTACATCTAGACAGTTTTCATACGTGTGGCAGATATAAGTTAATACAGTGCAGTTACATTTAGTGACTCACAGGTGACATCTAATAAGTCGCTTTCTTTCCCTTTTCTTCTCCATCCGGTCCTGGCCACCATGAGGAATTCTCCCGGCCATGACTCGTCCCTGCAGAATTTACAACACAAACACCTGACACTTGTCACTTTATCATAATCCCACCGGTGCCCCACCATGTACAAACTCCCCATCCATAGTGCCCCAAATTGTAATAATTACCCCTTTGGTGCACTGGTCGTTAATTTTATAGGGTCCCCTGTAGTTAGGTAGATAGTGGGCCCGAGTAGGTAGGTAGCCAGGTATTAGGCCCACCTGTTGGTAGAGGGAGAACTTGAGGGGGGCCCCACATGGAAGAAAATTGAGTAGGGCCCCACTCAAGTTTCCCTACCTCCTTCCACTGTGTGGGGCCCATTCAAGGGCCTCCTCTCCCCACAGGTCTGGGGAGGGGCCTTGAGCGGGGCCTCACAGGTCTGGTGAAGGGTCCCACAAATCCCAGGGGGCTTGAGCGGCCTGCGCAAACCCCTAAGATTTGGGGGCCCCGCTCAAGGCCCTTGGGATTTGTGGGGCTCCAATCAAGGCTCCTAAGATTTATGGGGCCCTGCTAAACACCCCACAAATCTTAGGGGCGCTGAGTGTGGCCCCACAAATGCCAGGGGCCCTGAGTGTGCCACCACAAATGCCAGGGGCCCTGAGTGGGGTTCCACAAATGCCAGGGGCCCTGAGTGCGGCCCCACAAATGCCAGGGGCCTTGATTGGGGCCCCACAGGACTGGGAAGTGGCCTGGCATCCCTGTGGTGGAAATAGGGGGCTGTGCTGCAGGTTGAGATGCACACAATAACTTTACATTACATCTGTTGAGTGTCACTTACTTCAGCTTGCAGGCAGCATCCTGTTCATGGAGAAGTCGGCCCCACCCCCTGCTCCCTCCGGCTGTGGGCGTGACATCACTGATCTGCTGGCAGCCAGAGGGAGCAGGGGGAGGGTCCGACTGCTCCATGCAGAGGACGCTGCCTGCAAGCTGAAGTAAGTGACACTGTAAGTGCACAGCAGCGCGGCCCCCTCCCCCGGGCTCTGACACAGCACAGCTAATTGATATCGTAGGGAGAGCAGGCCGGTGGTCTGCTCTCCCTTCCATTAGTGTGGAGCAACGGGGCGGTACCTGCCGGCGACGGCGGGCCCCCCCTTGCTTCACAGTCTGGCCGGGCCCGGTACAGGTGTACTGGTTGTACTCCCCTATCGGCGGCCCTGCATGTCCCTATACTCAATTGGTCAGTTTGGCTGGATGTCCCTGAGTTATTTTTTTTTGCATTTAAAAAAAATATAGACTGCTGTGTTCTCAGGGGCGTTGCTAGGATCCTAAAACATCCGGACCCTGGGCCCTTTATATTAAGTTGTGCTCAGTAGGGCTGGGTTCGCACAGCATTTTTCACCCCACATTGTGAACTGCATGTATTTTTACAGAGAAAAAACTTATGTTCCTGTCACTAATTTTGCGCGTATTCTACATAGATCCCGTCCATCACCTCAGCAGTCACTGTACAATGAAAATCAGCTTTGACAAATTTGCTTTTTTAAAAGTGCTCACCTACATATGACAGTGTAATACCTTTTAAATAACAGTCACCAAATAATACAGCTATACAAGGAACAAATATACCAGACGAATTCTACAAAACCAAGACCCAAAACTATTACTACTTAAGAATCAAATAATACTGCCAGACGCTGACGAAAGGCGACCACCACATGTGACTATCAGTTGTACACAGGCTCTGAAGACGTATATTAATGCCATACAGTGACCATATAGTGGTAGATGCTAGCTGTATGTAGGCTCTGCAGAAATATAAGTATTACACTGAAGTTACATTTAGTGAGTTACAGGAGACGTCTTTTCTGATCGGAGTCTTTCACTTTCTCTTCTCTTCTCTATCTGGCCCAGAACTCCATGATGACTTCTCCCGGCCACATCTCATCTCTGCAAAATTTACCACACAAACATTTTAGAATTCTCCGATCTACATACTGGAGAGTTTATATAACTCCCTTCCTAATGGGGTTTTATACAGGAAAACATGGTGACGCCCCATCCCCACAGACTGGCTTTTCTATGATAGAGTGGGATAGGGAGTTCTTTTATAGGCCCCTATTAGGTAGGTTTATAGGCAGGTAATATGGCCCCCAGTATATAGCTAGGCAGGTAATATGGACGCCAGTATATAGATCGGTAGGTTATATGGCCCCCAGTATATAGCCAGGCAGGTAATAGGGCCCCCAGTATATAGCTAATTAGGTAATATGGCCCCCCGTATATAGCTAATTATGTAACATGGCCCCCAGTATATAGATAATTAGGTAACGTTGCCCCCAGTATACATAGAACTAGGTATCATGGCCCCCAGTATACATATAATTAGGTACCATGGCCCCCAATATATATGTATATAATTAGGTACCATGGCCCAAGTATACATATAATTAGGTACCATGGCCTCCAGTATATATATACTTTAACACACTGTGCTATGTATAAATCTACTAAATAATAGTCATACAGGTACCAAATAACACAGCTACACAAAACCAGAATTCCAGGCTAATAGTACCAATGTCCTACTAAAACTACATAACACCACCACATAGTGACCGCAAACCGCCACACCATGACTATATATAACCAACACATAGTGACCAAATAATACTGCCACCCCATGACCACATATCACCACCACATAGTTACTGAATAATACTGCAAATTCATGACCACAAATCACCACCACATAGTAACTGAATAATATTGCCACACCATGACCTCATATCACCACCACATAGTGACTGAATAATACTGCCACACAATAACCACATATCACCACCACATAGTGACTGAATAATACTGCCACTCCATGACCTCATATAACCACCACATAGTTACTGACTAGTATTGCCACATCAAGACCTAATATCACCACTGTTAGTGACTGAATAAAACATCATACCATTACTGAATATAAGCCATTATACTACAACCAATATTACCAGCATACAGAGATGGATACCAGCTGTACACAGGCTCTGCAGACATTTAAGCGATTACAGTAAAGTTATATCCAGGGACTTACAGGAGACGTCTCTGAAGGTTTGTTCTCTTTCACTTCTCTATTTTTCCCAGACCACCATGACGACTTCTCCCGGCCATGACTCTGTAGAATTTACAAAACAAACATCCTAGACTCCTCAATTTATCAGCACTTCTCTACCAATTCCTGTCCATAAAACCAC
>JAODAL010060762.1:0-20710 GCA_025379985.1 Phyllomedusa bahiana | reverse complement strand
GGGGAAATTAGTTTGAATTTCGGGAAACTTCGGTTCTGAACGAAGTCGAAGTTTGGGGTGCTTCGGGTGAACGAAGTGTGCTTTTGATTGATAAAATGGCTGCGAGCACATGGCGTTACATGGGGCAAAGCACTCTGGGAGGAAGAAGGGCATAGCCTGCATGACATGTGCAGAGATGAAGCCAATCAGAGACCGGCGGGATTCTGTGACGTCACCGCACTATATAAGTCCGGGCGCGACGCTGGGAGCTCACACTCCTTTCACTGTACTGATCAGGGAAGGTGCTGCCACGGCTGATTGTGATAGCTCTTACTGAAGAACTGATTTTTATACAGCGATTTTTGGGGGGTGTCTCAGAAACTGCTTCTCTTAATGTTCTATTTCTGATTTTGTGGGGTATTGGATCTGAAGTCCAGTGTGCGTCCCCTGCAGCTGCATATACATTTTAATGCTATCTGCTCACAGCACATTGAATATCCAAGGGGGATCTAAGCCAGTTCCTGTTGTATTCATTTAAAGAAACAGCGTTTTTACAATACAAATACCACTTCATTTTTGGCTGCTCAATTCTTTTGCGCAATTTACATCCAGGAGTTAATTAAGCGTTGTTTTTCTGCTGTGGTGACTCCAAGAAACCGTCTTTTTCACCGCCAAAAAATAAAATTTTCCTGCAGCCTAATTCACAAGCAAAGGTTAATTAAAATTTTTTCTCTTGTTGTGTTGCGTAAAAAACACGCCATTGTAACACGCTACAAAGCTAGTAGTTTGTGGTTGCTCAATTGTTTTCTGCAATTTACATCCAGGGGTTAATTAAGCGTTGTTTTTCTGCTGTGGTGACAAAAATAAACCGTCTTTGTCACCGCCAAAAATTACAAATTTCCTGTAGCATAATTCACAAGCGAAGGTTAATTACAATTTTTTCTCTTGTTGTGTAGCGTAGAAAACACGCAATTGTAACACGCTACAAAGCTAGTAGTTTGTGGCTGCTCAATTCTTTTGCGCAATTTACATCCAGTGGTTAATTAAGCGTTGTTTTTCTGCTGTGGTGACAAAAATAAACCGTCTTTTTCACCGCCAAAAATGACAATTTTCCTGTAGCATAATTCATAAGCCAAGGTTAATTACAATTTTTTCTCTTGGTGTGTAGCATCGAAAACACGCAATTGTAACACACTACAAAGCTCGTAGTTTGTGGTTGCTCAATTGTTTGGCGCAATTTACATCCAGGGGTTAATTAAGCGTTGTTCTGCAATTGTACTCAGTAAAAGAAACTTTTTTTCACCGCCACAGAAGAAATTCTGTAGCATAATTCATATCCGAAGGTTAATTAAGCCTGTTTGTGCTTTTATATTCATTAAAATACACAGAGTTTTTAAACGGCACATACAAGTCAATTTTTCCTGCCCATTTGTGGAGCTCAATTTATATCCAAGGGTTAACAAGCTTGTTACTTGGTTCATTTGGAGTCAAATACAGGGTGTGTATTTATCATATACAGATATCTTCATCAAACAGTGTCTGTACATTTTAGAACAAACAGTATGTCAGACAGAGAGGTGGCAGGCTCTTCACCTGCGAGTGGCAGTGGCACAAACATTCCTGGGCAGGCCCGGGTCGCAGCACAGCAAGGGACGTCGCAGCAGGGGTCACTCGGTGAGGCCACAACTGCCGCTGTCATCTGGCGGCCGTGTGTGTTGTTCGGCAACCCAATGGTTCCTTGATTGGTTGACAGTCATCCACTTCCTCCCAGATGACATCTGACAACCCCAGTCAAGAGTTGGTGGGAACGTCAGACCCCAACCTTAGTTGGCTGGCCCGGGAGCGGGTCAGCGGCCCTCACCTGTCTTCAACCCGCCTCTGTCCCACCCGGGTTCCCTCAGCCAGAGATCTACTATGTGGTTGGGCTCAGCGCCACTAATTAGCGAGGATAAACAATTTGAGGAGGGCAGTCAGCAGCTACTTGGCAGCGAAGAAATGGGGCCAATATCACCTGATTCTTGCAGTAGGCGGCAAAGTATAGATGTTGAGAGTGGCATGGGAGGTCATGTTGTGAGGGGCCAGCCTCTGCATTCCAAGACCGGTGATGAGGACAGCAGTGACGATGAAACACAAACAGATGATGATGTAGCCGACCACACTTGGGAGGCGGGTGAGGCAAGGGCTTCATCATCGTCAGGAGAAGAGGGCGTCAGCTTGTGCTTCAGGCAGGGGTGCAGCCAGCAAGTGGGTCGTGTGCCTTTGAGTCAGCAGGATAGCAGCAGTGTGAGGTCGGGAGCCAAGCGGCCATGGGGTAAAAAACCCGCTTTGCAGGTCCAAGAAAGTAGCGGCACAGGGGCTCAGCGAGGCTGCGGCGGCAGTAGCCACTCAGTGCGGAGCGTTGGCGGTAAAATTAGATACTCGGCGGTGTGGCAGTTCTTTGCTAAGACACCGGAGGAGCCGAATATGGTTATATGTAGAATCTGTAGGCAGAAAGTGAAGCGTGGCCAGGGAGCAAAACATTGGCACCACGGCCCTGCGTAAACACATGCAGCGTCCCATCCGGGGGCCCTTTGGGAGAACGTTGCTCGATGTGGTGGTCCATTCCGGGCCCCCGCAGAAAAAAGCAGCAGCGGGGGCCCAGTGGCACGCATGCCATTGCACCCAGTCAAGGCTCCACCACCTCTACAGAAGGGAGCTGTTTCTCTTTGACATCATCTCCCGGTCCAGATACTCCTGCTCCTCGCTACTCATGGCGCCAGCAGTCGTTCAGCGAGGCGATTGCAAAGAGACAACAGTATGCGTCCAACCATCCTAAGGTGCAGAAGCTGACGTCGCTCCTGTCCAAGTTAACGGCCCACCTGGGGTGAATGTTCTTCCGGCCCAGGAACAACCAACAACTTGGACAGGAGATGCCGCTTTCTCCTCCACGTTGTCAAACTGCGGCTCCTGCGCCAATGTCCGCCTCCTCCTCCTCCACCACCACCAACATCTCAGCCTCTACAAGTACTGGTCCATCATACCACATGTGTAGGGCACAGCGGTGTCACGCAGTTCTATACCTGGCTTGCCTTGGCGAACGAAGTCACACAGGGGAGGAACTGCTCCGCGTCATGCAGCAAGAAATCGATGTGTTGCTTTCTCCGCGCCAACTGAAAATCGGAACCATGGTGACGAAAAATTTGGAGGAACATGGTGTCCGCGCTGCCCCGAGGAGGGATGGTCCTTTGCGCCCTGCATGGCGCACGTGTTCAATATGGTTGTGAAAAGGTTCCTGAAGTCTTCCACCGATCTTCAGAAGATTCTGAAAATGGCCAGGAAACTGTGCATGCACTTCATCCATTCCTATAAAGCCAGGAACATCCTCCTCGAGTTGCAGCGGCAGAACGGCCTCCCCACACACTCTGATATGCGATGTTTCCACCCATTGGAATTCCCGCTTGCACATGTTGGACCGACTGTATGATCAGAGAAAGGCCATTAACGATTTTTGATGATCCAGGCGGACAAGAGTACTCCCCTGTGTAACTTTGATGTCAGCCAATTGCAGCTCATGCGTGTCACCTGCCGTTTGTTGAGGCCATTTGAAGAGGCCACATTATTTGTCAGTCACCAGGACTACGAGATGAATAACGTCCTTCCACTGCTTCATGTCCTGGAACAGATGCTGAAAAATCTGTCTGGGCAGGGGACTTTGGGGAGTAGTGATCATCTCGCGCCACATGAGTCCGGTGGGGACTGAAATGGAGGGGAGGAGGAGGACATTGGAGCAGAAGCATTGTCTGGTGAAATTTAGTGGATTTTTTTAACCACGTGACAAGAGAGGAAGAGCAGAAGCAGCTGGAGGAGGTAGATGGAGATGAGGAAGACGAGCAGATGACCCGCAAGCACCGTGGCAAATATACAGTGGAGATGGAGGCAGGGAGCCCCTCGGAGTCACTTGTGCAGATGGCCCGCAGCATGCTGATTTTGCCTGGCTAGTGACAGGCCGAATAGTCAGCATCCGGCAGAGGGATGACTTCTGGCTCTCCACCCTATTGGACCCTCGCTACCGGTCCAAAATGGGAGCCTTTTTCCCAGCTATTGAGAGGTAGGACAAACTCAAATACTTTAGGGAAATCCTCCGTAGTCAATTGGCCGCTGCCTATGTGCGGCATCGTCCATCCTGGACAGGTCTGACCGGGGGGTTTTTTCAGCGTCACGCACTTCTGCCGCGGCTGCCCGGGGGAAGGTGGGGGGTCGGAGCAGTACCAGCTCCATCAGCAGCAAACCTAAGTCTGGAGTCACTGATGAGCAGCTTCCTTCACCCGCCTTTGTGAGGAGGGCAGTCGCCAGCAGCAGCAGCAGCAGGACCTGGAGCAGACCTGAACCAAACAGGTGGTGGCCTACTTGGAAAGCCACTCTGTACCCCAGTTAGAAAATCCGCTGGACTATGGGCAGCCAAACTGGATGTGTGGCCGCAACTTGCCGGTTTGCAGTGGAGAAGCTGTTCTGCCGCCAGTTAGTATGGCATCAGAGCGGGTGTTCCGTGTGGCGGGGGCCATCGTTACCCCAAGGAGAACCCCCTTGTCCACAGGGGAAAGTGGAACGACTGACCTTTGTCAAGATGAATCAGGCGTGGATCGGCCAGGATTTCCACACACCAATGCCTTAGGCGTCAGACTACATCAGCCATGACGTCTCACCCAAACTGTGAGAAATGAGTTGGGTTCAAACTACCTGCCCAGCCACTATTTTGATGCCGCACCCGCCTGATGCCACACATCTGCTTTTCAGTTTCTCCCCTCTGCCTACCCATCTTTACCAGGGACTGGTATTGCCACCACCTCCACACTCTGTCATTGTGCCACTCTATGACCTCATGCTGCTGCTGTGGCTGCTGCCAGTGACCTCCACACTGTGTCATTGTGCCACTCTCTGACCGCATGCTGTTGCTCCTGCCGCCGTCACCTCCCCTCTCTGTCAGTGTGCCAATCTGTGGCCTACTCCAGTTTTTGCCACCCCCAAAATGTCATTGTGCCACTGTCTGACCTCATACTGCTGCCGCCGTCACCTCCACTCTCTGTCCCTGTGCCACTATGTGGCCTACTACTGATTTGCCACCTCCAGAATGTCATTGTGCCACTGTCTCATGCTGCTGCTGCCGTGACCTACACACTGTGTCATTGTGTCACTATCTGACCTCATGCTGCTGCTGTGGCTGCTGCCGTGACCTACACACTCTGTCATTGTGCCACTCTGTGTCCTATTCCTGTTTTTGCACCTCCACAATGTCATTGTGCCACTGTCTGACCTCATGCTGCTGCTGTTGCTGCTGCCGTGCCCTCCACACTGTGTCATTGTCCACTCTGTGGCCTACCTGTTTTTGCCACCTCCAGAATGTCATTGTGCACTGTCTGACCTCCTGCTGCTGCTGTGGCTGCTGCGTGACCTACACACTCTGTCATTGTGCCACTGTCTGACCTCATGCTGCTGCTGGGCTGCTGCCGTGACCTACACACTCTGTCATTGTGCCACTGTCTGAGCTCATGCTGTTCCTGTGGCTGCTGCCGTGACCTACACACTTTGTCATTGTGCCACTGTCTGACCTCCTGCTGCTGCTGTGGCTGCTGCCGTGACCTACACACTGTGTCATTGTCCCATTCTGTGGCCTATTCCTGTTTTTGCCACCTCCAGAATGTCATTGTGCCACTGTCTGACCTCATGCTGCTGCTGCCGTGACCTGCACACTGTGTCATTGTGCCACTGTCTGACCTCATGCTGCTGCTGTGGCTGCTGCCGTGACCTACACACTCTGTCATTTTGCCACTGTCTGACCTCATGCTGATGCTGTGGCTTCTGCCATGACCTACACACTGAGTCATTGTGCCACTCTGTGGCCTACTCCTTTTTCTGCCACCTCTAGAATGTCTTTGTGCCACTGTCTGACCTCATGCTGCTGCTGCTGTTGATGCCGTCAACTCCACACTGTGTCATTGTGCTACTCTTTGGTCTACTCCTGTTTTTGCCACCTCCAGAATGTCATTGTGCCACTGTCTGACCTCATGCTGCTGTGGCTGCCGCCGTCACCTCCACACTCTGTCACTGATGTTGCCACCTGAGCCCTCAGCTTGTTTTTTTCCAGCTGTTGCTGCCATCACTTTATCAGGCTACATTCCCCCTTCAGTTTTTTGGTCAGTTTTGCCCTCTTAAGTGCCCAGGGAATTTTATAGTGAAGCGATTCTAAGAGCGGCGGCAGTCATGTGCGTGTCATACTAAAACACAACATTGTATGAAGACCAAACCAAGCTCCCTCTGCATATTTAAGCATGGCACAACGTTCTACAGCACCCTGCAGGCTCTGTGCAGCCTGGAAATAGCTGTGTTTTAACGTGATTCGTGCCGAAGTAATTCGGAACGAAGTTATTTTTGTCGAGAAATTCGGCGAAGAGAACAAACCGAATTTCGGGAAATTCGCCCATCTCTGCCAGTAAGTAATGATAATCAGGGTACCTCAAGCTAGCACATGGAGGGTTGTGTGGCCCTCCAAAGAAATGCCTCCCTGTTTTGCCAAGTTTTATCAATACACGTTCGGGATACAGCTTTAAAGAAGATCAGTCAACAAGGATATAACATGGCTTTATTTTTACAATGGTCCAATAATAAATCAAGTATCATAAAATGATAATATAAATTGATTATAGACGTTTTCAAATATCCCGGGCTCCACCAATGAAGTACCTCTGGGACAGAAGAGCAGACACACAGCGCAATGTGCGTTACAGCTTTACAACACAGGGTGCGACTTTGAACAAATTAGAATCACGCTCACCTTTTAGAGCTGTACAGGTATGGTACAGCTCACATTAAAGCTCAAATTTAAAAGCCTACAGCTGATCTGATGCACCTCGCCATCTCCGAGCAGCTCACAAATCCTCCGATCTCGCAGCCTAGCAGACTCCGGCAGTAGTAGTAGGAAGGAAGGACACTCGTAACACGAGTGAAATTAGGAGTTCTCGTGGCACTTTCAGGGGCAAAAACAATTCAAAGAAAAGCCAACTTAAGCATCAAGCTGGTTTATTAAAGTAAATGTTAAAACAGGGAAGCTACGCGTTTCGCAGGGACTCTACCCTGCTTCCTCAGACACCAAGGAAGCAGGGTAGAGTCCCTGCGAAACGCGTGGCTTCCCTGTTTTATATTTACATTAATAAACCAGCTTGATGCTTAAGTTGGCTTTTCTTTGAATTGTTTTTGCCCCTGAAAGCGCCACGGGAACTCTTAATTTCACTCGTGTTATGAGTGTCCTTCTTTCCTAATAAATTGATTTTAGAAAATAGTGAGATATTATGTACAGTTTGTAAGAGAAAAAATGGTTATTTACAGAGGTTTTAAGTGCTTACAAAACATTACCTGCAGAGTATTGTATCATCGCATCCGAACATCAGCCATTGAGAAGCCACAAATGTCAAAGAACTGAAAAACCCTCAGGGAGAACAAACATCACTGCGTATAGATGTCTCTATCATGGAAAAGGAGGCTTCTGAGGCTTCATGGCCAATGTAACAGATTTATATGTTACATAAACAAAATGGCGGACACGACCTAATGCTATGTCAGCCTAAAACATGCACATGTGTTTTTTGTCTATCCTACTCTCATGGAGGTGATGGCTCTGAAGTGCAAAGTACGATACACAAAACACCTCTCAGACCGATGACAACTTTAAATACACAAGGAGATGATCTACGCAAATACATTAAGCCAGGTTGTAAAATCAGTCAACAGAAGTGTAAATAGGCTTATAACTTTGGACCCAAGAAACAAAGAGACATTGGGCCACATGTATAAAAATTAGGTCTAAAATTCACTTTGTTTCCCATAGCAACCAATCAATGCAACACCTCATTTCTTATAGTGCTCTGGAAAAATGAGAGGGACGCTCTGATTGGTTGCTATGGGAAACTAAGTGAATTTTAGACCTCGACAGTTTTCATTCATGTGGCCCATTGTGTCAATAAGACTGATATCTAGAACTGCAAGCTTTGCATTATCATAGCTGATGATATAATGTTGATATAAAATAGAAATGATTCACCATGATTTGGCTCAAGATAATCATTTATTTTTGATTACTATTACATTCTCCCCACTAATATTGACCCATTGCCAAACCAGTCATACTGGAGGATGCTGCAGGCAGCAGAACATTCTCCACAGAGTCTCCAGACTCTGCCATGTCTGTCACATTTCCTCAGTGTGAACCTGCTCTCTCGGTGAAGAGCACAGGGTGCCAGTGTCGAATCTGCCAATCTTAGTGTACTCGGGCAAATCCCAATTGCCCTGCACAGTGTTGGACTGTAAGCACAAAACCCACTTGTGGATGACAGGCCCTCATATCACCCTTGTGTCTGTTTCTGAGAGTCTGAGCAGACAAATAGAAATTAGAGTCCTACTGAAGGTCATCCAGGGCTCTGGCACTTCTCTTCATCCTCCTTGCACAAAGAAGGAGGTAACAGCCCTGCTGCTGGATTGCTGCCCTCCTATGGCCTCCTCCACGTCTCCTGGTGTACTAGCCAGTCTCTTGGTATTTGTTCCATGCTCTGGACACTGTGTCAACAAACAGCTGACCTTCTTGCCTCAGCTCTCACTCATGTTCCAGCCTGGATGAGCTGCACTACCTGAGCAACCTCTGTGGGTTGTAGACAACACGTCATGCTACCTTTACTGGTGAGATCAATGACAAAAATCAAAAGTGACCAAAACAATAGCCAAAAAGGATGAGAACAGAGAAATGGTCTGTGGTCACCACCTGCAGAACCACTCATTTTAGTGGTTGTCTTGCTAATTGCCTATCATTTCTATCTGTGTCTCTTCCATTTGGACAACAGCAGGAGAAAATGATTCACAATCAGTGTTGAGTCATAACTGGACAGGATGGTTTCACAGAAGTGTTACTGACTTTGTGTTGTTTTTATTAGGATTGGATTCAAAGTTTTTTTTCTTCCCTCTATTTCCTTGGCCCACAAGGAAATAGAGGGAATCCCCTGGTGGGCGCCTTAGCATGGCAGACCTGGTTGTTTTTTAACTGCATATATGTCCTCAGAAGAGGCAAAAAAGCATAGACAGAGAGGCGAAAAGCAAGATGCAGATTATAGGAGGCACTTGCAGTTATTTACAGTAGCTCTAGCGTGGTCCCCTAAAAAAAAATCACCGGCGACCCCCGGGAAACGTAAACCCGTGGGGTCCCAAAAAATGAACTCCCCCTGGGGGCCCCTGGGTGCCCCAGCGCACTGCTCTTTAGACCATAGATGAACTTTTGCTTTCAAAAGTGTCTTTTAGTGATACCCCTTTATTCTCCCCATTTTTTAAAAAATTTAAAATAAAACTGGTTTTTCCCATTTCCCTTTCAAAGATTTATCTACCCATGGCCCAATGACTTAACTCTTTTTAAGTCTCTATTAGTTCCTGACTTTTTGGCCCAAAAGTAAATTTATAATGTGGGCTTTTGTTTTTTGTTTTGTTTAAAAATTTATTTTTTTCCCAATAAAAAAATATTTCTTTATTTTTTTGTACTCCCCCTGTTTTTTATTTTATAAATGTTTAAACAGCGGGGCCCTTTGGGAAAGATTTTGTGCCCCGAACTAGTTTCCAAATTTAAACCGCCCAATTGCTTTTCTCCAAAAATTTGAATAGTTTGGAGCTGTTATGTTTGTCCGGACAGGATCTGCAGAAAAACCCTTTAAAAACTTTTTTTAACATGTCCACAAGAATCTTATATGTTTTCCAGAGGGGACATTGGGCAGTAAAAATCTGAAACGATTGTTGATTCTTCCTTTCCCTAGGGGAAAACCCGCAAGGTTTTTTGTTTTCTTTGGAGGAGCACTGTGGAAAAATTTGTAAAATTATTTTAATTTTGAATATATCACTTTTATCGGGAAGGGTTTCCTTTACATAATATCCCAAAAAAAAGGAGGACAAAGGAAAAGGTTGTTTTTTCTAAATTTGGATTTTAAAATTTTTAAAAATGTCTTAAAAAAAGGAGGTAAAACCCCTCACATTTTTGTAAATATAGTTTTTTCTATCTTTTCAGGGAAAAAACAAAAAGATCTGACACTTTAAATAAAAATGTTAAAGTAGTAAGTCCCAAGGCTTGTATAACAGTGTAAATTTTGTTGCCCTCAAAAATAACAACATACATCATGTGATCCCTTTAAGTTTTTACAAGGTTCAGGTGTAAAGGGGGAAGTAGGTGGGGTTAAAAATTTTTTTTGGTGTTATCGCTCTCACACTCTATCATACTGCCCAAAGGGAAGTTCAAATTGGGGGCCCCCCTCTTTGGCAAAATTGTTTTTTTTAAAGGGAGGGCCCAAAAAGCTTTAAGAAGATTCCCAAACCCCCTGAACTGGTTGAAGCACTGGGGCCCAAAGGGAAAAATTACAGGGGTTTAAAAAGGGGCATTTTCACCCTCGAAAAGGCCTCACCAGGGAAAAACCCAAAAAACCATTGTGTGCCTTTCCTCCCAGTATTTCAAACAGGGGTTAAAGGAAAGGGTGGTAAAGCCTGGGTCGCCACCTTGTATTTAAAATTTTTTGGGGTTTACAGAAATTTTCGATAACTGTTGGTGTATTTCTTGGTGAAAAAACCATTTTTGTTACAAATTTAATTTTTTAAATAGCTGTATTGAATGGAACAAACCAAATTAAGTCAAGGACTGGACCCACCTTTTTTTAAAAATTTTGAAGTGCGGGTTTACTGCCTTTTTGAAAAAAAAATTACGGTTGGGAAAAACTCTTTTTTCTGGGGCTCTGCAAAAACCCTTTAAATTTCTTCTGAAGGTGAGGGGGTTCCCCATTTGGAAAGGGAGGGGAACTAGTCCCCAACCCCTTAGACGGGCAGAACGTCAGGGGATGCCCTTGGGATGGTTGGATGTTTTTAAATGTTGTCTCTTTGCAAATTGCCCTCGGTACGCCCTGCGGGGCCCCTTTGGTAGCTCTGGCCCGGGAGTTGAGGGCAAAGAGAAAAACTCCCTTATGCGAGGTGGTGGAAAGCCTTGAAGGGCAAAAATTTGGCCAGGGCGTGCCCTGGGCGCGGGCTGCTGCTGTTGCTGCGGCGGGCGGTTTTAGCCCCCAAAAATTCTGGCCCGTTTCCCCCGGGCCACCGGATGGTGGCTGCATTTTGGTTGACGCCGGGGGCCCGTGGTGCAAACGTTAGCCCCCTGGCCACGCTTCACTTTTGCCACAGATTCTACAAATACTTTTTTTTCGGCTCCCCGGGTGTCTTACAAGAACTGCCCCCCACCGCCGAGTATCAGTTTTTACCGCCAACGCTCCGACTGGTGACTATTGTCCCGCTCCCTCACTGAGCCCCTGTGCCGCATTTTTCTTGGGAAAAATTTGCGAAGGGGTTTTGTCCCCTTGGGGCCCCGTTTGGGGCTCCTGCCCTCACATGCTGCTCCCTGTGACTTACGGCCACAAAACCCAAAATTGTTTGGCCCTGCCCCGCTGCCGGGACGCGCAAGTGAAGCCCTCTTCCCCTGATGATGATAAACCCCTTGCTTCACCCGGGTCCCAAAAATTTTGCGGTGGTTTTACACATCTGGATTTGTTTTTTCTTTCGTCACTGCTGCCCTCACCCACCCGTCTTGGTATGCAGAGGTTTGGCCCCTTCAAAACAGCCCTCCCATGCCACTTCCCATTATATTTGGGCCCCCTACAGAAAGAAGAAAGGGAAAATTTGGGCCCCCAATTTTTCGTCCCAAAAAGTAGCTGCTGATTTCCCCTTTCCTCAAATTTTTTCCATCCTGTTTTTATTTGGTGCTAAAGCCCAGAAAACATAGTAATCTCTGACTGGGGGGAACCGGAGGGGACGAGGCGGGGGGGACAGGTTGAGGAAGGGGGGCCCCAAAACCCCGGGGCCATGCCAACAAAGGGGTTTTGTGTCTGAGTTCCCACAAAAGGTCTTGGGGGATTGTTCAAGAAGTCATCTGGGGGGGTAAGGGGGAAGGGCCCTAGTCAATAATTTCAAAAACCCCTTGGGGTTTTGGTCATACACGGCCGCTAGGAGACAGCGGGGGGGGGGTTGGGGGGCCTCACGAGGTTGCCCCCTGTGGGGTTTCCCCTTTTTTGGCCTTTTGCTGCACACGGGGCCTGCTCCGGGAATTGTTTGTCCCACTTCCCCTCGAAGGTTTTGAAGGACTGCCACAGTTTTGTTGACATTAGGGTTTTTTCCCAAAAAATGTCCAGACACTGTTTGATGAAAGATATCTGTTTTTAAAAATGAAACACCCTTGTATTTGACTCCAAAAAAAACCCCAGAAAACATGCTTGGGGTTTAACCGGGGGTTTAAAATTTGCGCTCACAAAATTGGCCGGGAAAAAATTTACTTGTATGTGCCTTTTAAAAAAACACTGTTTTTTTTTGGGGGATAAAAAAGCAAAAACAGGCTTAATTAACCCTTCGGTTCGGGAATTTTGCTACAGGTAAAATGTTTTTTTTTGGCGGTAAAGAGAACATTTGTTATAGTGACCACAAGGGGCAGAACGCCCACTTAATTAACCCCGGTTGTTTTTTGGGAAAACCAAAAAATTTACCAGTTTTGGGTAGCGTTTTTAAAATTGGCGTGTATTTTTTTGGTACAAAAACAACAGAAAAACTTGAAATTTAAATTTAAATTTTTCCCGGTTCTGTATTTTGCTACAAAAAAAAGGGTTTTTGGGGCGGTGAAAAAGAAAGTTTCCCTTTCATAGTTTCCTTATTTTTAATTGTTTGAAAGGTAAAAAAAAGACGAGACGTCCATCCAGTTAAACCCGGTTTGCTAAGGTTTTGTTTCCAAAGGGAAGGGCCCAAAAAAACCCAATGAGGTAAAAGTTTTTTTTGTCCCCCTTTTGGGGAAAAAATTCCCATCATGACCCCAATCTGGCAATCGGAATAAACCCCTGGATCAAGGGAACCCCTCTCCAGAACCCTAGTTATTTTAATTTGTTTATTTTTTTAACCCCAAAAGAAATCCCATCCAAACCCCTTTTTGAACTCTTTTTAGTAAATTTTTCACCATGAAAATTTTTTTTCCCCCCTTTTCGGGGCAGGAAATTCCATAATCTAAAATGCTCTTACAGTAAAAAAATCCCTTTCTATGTTTTTGTAAAAAACTTTCGTTCCTCAAAAAGTAGGGATCCCCCCTTTGGGTTCTAGATACAGCCCGGGGGCGGTATAAAAAAAATCTTGGAGGGGATTCTCTATATTGCCCTTTGATGTTTTTTAAACTTATTTTTTTTAGGTCCCCCGAAGCCTTTCTTTTTTCTAAACTAAAAAAAACCCCCAATCTTGCAAATTTTTCCGGGGTATTTTTTGTCCAACCGCCCTTTTAATTATTTTTTTTACCCCCCTTTGTACCTGTTAAAGCTCTAAAATTGTTTTTTCCTGTGAACGGGTTTCCCCAAAACTGTCCCCAAAATTTTTCCCATGGGGGTTTAACCAGGGACTTTTTATAATGGGAGAAAAATTGTTTCTTCATGTGCCTCTATGCCCCCTTTTAAATTGAAACCCAAATGATCCTATTTCCCTTGGCAGTGCTGCCCGGGAAAGGGTGCTAAAATTTAAGTTTACTGTCCCCAGATTCCCCAAAGTCCCTTTTCCATGTCTTTTTCCCCGGCCTTTTTTTTTAACTGTAGTCTGAAAATGGATTTTTCCCCCCCTTGTAAAAAATAAAAATTTAATAATCTTTATTTAAATAGCGCCAAAAATTTTCCGCACCCTTTTAAAATTTTTGGGGGGGAAAAACTTCAAAACATTACACTTTAAAAAGAAATTACAGAGGGGGAACAAAGGTGGGGGGGCCCCGGGCTCGAAAAGAGCTTTAAAAATCTTTTAAAGGGGGGGTTTTTTAAGGGGGAGGGGGGGAAAGGGTTTTGATTTTCAATGGTCCACCCCATGTGACATAAATATGGTTTTTTTTACAAGAATTTCGGAGGGAACCCTGCCCCCCTTTGACAGTAAAATCTATATACAGTTAAGGGGCCGAAAATAGTGAGTGCACTGGGGAGTGGGGGGGGAAGGGGGGGGGTGTTAGTTTTGGGATTCTGGTACGCCAAAGTGAGAAGATGTATTTCGGGGCCCCTTTTAAAGCTATGAGAGTTCTGAGTGCACCTGATCGCCCGCGGTAGCATGTTCCAGAGAACTGGTGCCGCACGTGTGAAATCTTGTAGGCGGGCATGGGAGGTTCGGATGATTGATGAGTGTAACCTGATATCATCAGCAGAGCGGAGAGATCGGGTCGGGAGGTAGACATAGATTAGTGAGGAGATGTAGGGAGGAGCACCGTTGTGGAGAGCTATATGAGTGAGAGTGATGAGTTTATGTTGTATCCAGTACTGGATAGGTAACCAGTGCAGTGACTGACACAGGGTAGAGGCATCAGTATAGCGGCTGGAAAGAAAGACAAGCCTGGCTGCTGCATTCAGGACAGATTTGGAGAGGGAGAGTTTGCCACAGAGGGAGACCGATAAGCAAGGAGTTACAGTAGTCGAGACGAGAATGAATAAGAGCAACAATGAGAGTTTGAGTTGTTTCCACAGTGAGAAAAGGACGGATTCTGGAGATGTTCTTGAGGTGCAGGTGACAGGAGCGGGCAAGGGATTGGATATATGGGATGAAGGACAGATCGGAATCTAGTATAACCCCAAGACAGCGGGCCTGCTGCCCAGGAGTTTTGGTGGTGCCACACATTGAGACAGAAAGGGCAGGGTAAGGTCTGTTAGTAGATGGTGGGATGACTAGAAGTTCAGTTTTATTGAGGTTTAGTTTAAGATACAGGGAGGACATGATGTCAGAGACAGCAGACAGGCAATCCCTGGTGTTTTGTAGCAGAGCAGGAGTGATGTCTCGGGAGGAGGTGTATAATTGGGTGTCATCAGCGTAGAGATGGTACTGGAAGCCAAATCTGCTGATGGTTTGTCCAATGGGGGCTGTATAGATTGAGAAGAGGAGAGGACCAAGAACGGATCCCTGAGGAACCCCGACAGCAAGAGGAAGAGGAGAGGAGGTAGAACCTGCAAATGAGACACTGAAGGATTTGCATTTGCATTTATCTGTGTTAAACCTCATCAGCCATTTCCCTGCCCAGGCCTCCAACTTATCCAGATCCCTTTGTAATAACACATTATTCTCTATTGTGTTGATTATTTTTCAAGTTTAGACGTTTTCAAAGATCTTTCTACTTTTTAACCCCTTTTTAAAGATCTTTAATGAAAAGTTGAAGAGGAAAAGGGCCCTTTCTGCCCATTGTGGACCCCATGTAACAGAAATCCAGTCTGATATGCACCGTTAATTACCCCCTTTTTTTTTCTTCATGAGAAATTGCTTACCCACTTAACAATTTTCCCCCGTCCAAGCATTTCATTTTTTTTTTCCCAACCTTTTTTTATGTGGCACGTTCAAATCTTTAGAAAAATCAGATATATGACATCCATGCCTCCCTGATGTCAACGTGCTTCCTCATAAAGCTATGAGATTGTCGGGACTGGACCGATCCTTCAAAAAAACCATGCTGGAACACGTTTTATACATTTTATTTTCAGTGAGAAAAACCCCGGGATAAATCTCTGAAAAAAACCTTCAAACATTTTCCTACAACAGAGGTAAAAACTTACCAGCCTAATTTTCGGATCACTTTTTGCCCCTTTTTTTGAATTTTGGCACCACTTTTTCTTTGCACCAACCCTTTTGGGGACATACCCGTTTTTAACAGCCCATAAAATTAAAAATTTGGGGCCCTATTATGACATCACAAAAACCCTTAAAAGGAAAAGGGGTGTATCCCTTTGGGACCGGGGTTTGTCTTTTTTAATCTTCTTGAGGCGGAGCTGCCTTTTCGGGTAAGACAAAAAACTTTTAATTTTGGAGTTTCCCTCATCCCTCTTTTCAACGGGAAGTAAAACCTCCTCGGTAAAACTGGAGAAAAAGTTTTTTTATAGGTTTGCTTTTTTCTCATGCCCTTACGTCTCCCCCTCAGATTTTTAAAAGGAAAAAACTTTTTCTGTTTTAATCTTTTTACTATTTATATAGTTAAAAATTTTTTGGGGGTTTTTTTTACTTTCTTTTAGGATATTTTTTTCCCTCTCCAGCTTTGCCCTTTATCTTTACTTTCATATTTTTTTTTTTCCTTTTAGCTTCTTTGTGTCTTCACTCCCCTCCTTTTAGTAGCTGAAACGCTTTTTTTTTTGTTTTTTTTTTTGTCTTTTAAATCCAGTTGATACTTTGGGGTTTTTTCCTGTTTCTAAATGTTTTATTACCTAAGGAAAGTACCTTCACGTGGTAGCCGGGGTGTTTTTAAAAAAAATACCCCAATTTATTATTTGTTCTGCCTATTTAACCTTTCCCAGTCAATACGGTTTGGGCCCCCCCTAAGCAAAATAAAATTAGCCTTTAAAAATCAGTTTTTTGTGGCTCCTTGCAAAAAACTTTTTAAAGGGAAAAACGGAAATTTATTAAATTATGGTTCCTATTTCCAGGTGCCCTAACCGAACCTTGTTACTTGTCGGTCTATTGTCAAATTAAGTCTAGGGGCCTTTCCCTAGTCGTTCTTGCACCATTTGGCAAAGGAATTATCATTATTATTGACAAAAAGTTTCCTTTTGAGAGCTACAGGTTTTTTAGATTCCCAATTGATGTCTGGTAGTTAAAGTGCCCTTTAAAAATAACCTCATTCTGATTAGCCGCCCCATCTATTTGTGAGGAGTAAACCCTTCCCGGGTTCTGTTAATTTGGGGGCCTTAGCAACCCCCATTGTATTATATTGTTATTGTTACCCCATGTAATTTTTTCCATTGATTCCACCTGTTTATTACCCGTCCTATATCTTCCCCCATGTGGCTTCAACGGTTTTTTCATAGAGACTACCCTCCCCCTTCCGGGGCTTTACGATTCCCCTTTTAAAATAGACTTAACCCTGTTTGTTAACCGCCCGTCGTACTCTCGTCCAGCCTGTCTCAGTTATCCCCACTATGTCTATTTTTCTTAGCATTAGTATTCTACTTTTCATTTATTTTTTTTGGTTGCTTGGCATTGGGGGCATGCAATTTAGAGATTTTTCGTTTTTATTCCCCTTTTTCCCCGATCTTTTTTTTTCATTTTTTAAACCAACCCCCCCCCACTCCCCCCCTGATTTATTACAATTCCCAGCCTTCTCTATCTTCACTATCTTGCACGCTATTGGTATTTTCCCCCCCGTCCCCTAGTTTTAAATTTCCCCCAACTTCCTTCCATTTATCCCCCAATCAGCTGCCCCCCCCCCATTTGGGGCAGCCCCCTCCCTAATAGAGGGCGTAGCCAAGACAGAAGTCGCCCAGTTCCCAAAAACCCAAAACCTCTTTCCTACACCAAAATTTTTGAGGCCTTTTTACCTCTCTAATCTCCCCCTCCTCTTGGGTGGCCCTGGAAAAAAGGTAAATTTCTGAAAAATTTTTACCGGAGGGGCCTTGCCTTGAGCTTTGGCCCTTTTGCCGGGGAAACATTTTTAAGGGGCCTCCACCAAAATCTCTTTGCATTGGTGCCCATTTTGGACCCTGACAGTGGTTCTCACCGCCCCCCCCAGCAATCTTAACCCAATCCTGATATTCGAAACCCCGGGCCCCCGGGTAAAACCCAAATACTGTTTTGACAAACCCGTCTTTGTTTCAGATTGCCCTGTCTGTGCCCCTTTTAATGGGGGTCCCCAACTACTAGCACCCCGTCTGCCTGACCCTGCACTCCCATTCCCCTTTACTGGGCGACGGGGTTGTCTTTTGCGGCAGTGTATTTCGAGGATACCCCCTCATTGCCAATCTTGTAAATTTGTTTGGGGTGTCCCGATAGGCCCAGCCCCCCTGAACCCCCTTCCCTCTACCTTTTTTTGACTGTTTTAAACCCCCTAGCTGCCTCATGTTCCTCACCTCCATCTCCACCTCCCCCGCATCTACACCTGCGAGTTATTTCTGGGCGCCCGGGGCCCCTTCCAATTGGCAATGGATTCCGGTTTTTCCCTTTTCAAATTTAGATCCAGGATCCGGGCTTCTTTAAAATTTCAGTGTGCACCATCTTGAAGGGGTAGCCCCCCTCGAACTGTTGCCAAGGATGGCATACATTCCAGGTTTTGCACTGAACATTGTAAAAAATGGGGAAAAATTTTAAAAGGGGACCCGGGACTTCCCCCCAGTCTCCACGTGGTACTTCCGGGCCTTAAGTGTGAGCATTGCGATCTGACGAGTGCAGGGGTTCGTTAAAAGGCCGCTGCCACAACAGCAGAACGCGCTTATTAAACCTGGATGTAAAATTGCGCAAAAAAAAATGAGCAACCAAAAAAAAAAGGGGGATTTGGGTTGTAAAAATGCTGTTTTTTTAATGAATACAACAGGAACAGGCTTTGATAACCCTTGGATATTCAATGTGCTGTGAGCAGATAGCATTAAAATGTATATGCAGCTGCATTGGATGCACACTGGACTTCAGTTCCAATACCCCAAAAAATCTGAATTAGAACGTAAGAGAAGCAGCACCTTCCCTGATCAGTACAGTGAGAGCGGTATGAGCTCCCAGCATCGCGCCCGTTCTTATATAGTTCGTTGACGTCACAGAATCCCGCCAGTCTCTGATTGGCTTCATCTCTGCACATGTCATGTAGGCTACGCCCTTTTTCCTCACAGAGTTCTTTGCCTCATGGAACGCCATGTGCTCGCAGCCATTTTATCAATCAAAAGCACACTTCGTTCCCGCGAATTACCCCAAACTTCGACTTCGTTCAGAACCGAAGTTTTCCTGAAATTCTAAACGAATTCCACTTTGTCAGAATCAATTCGCCCATCTCTAGTCAGGACGAGGAACTCACCTGTGTTGATGATGATGATGACGACATTGCGGATCCTACATCGTCTTTTCAGCAGAATTTGCTTGCGAGCAGCCTCATCACAGGACAAGGAGGAAGACGTTGGGGTAGTGTCAGTACGGGTCCCGCCTCAAAAAGGGAGAGGGCGGTCGCACAAGTCCGCTGAGATTATTCCGCCAGCCACGATCAGCGAAAACCTCCCTTCTCGCTTATCGCCATCGAAAAGGTCCAGGACCTCTCAAGCCTGGGCCTTTTTCTAGCAAGCCTCTGATTCACCCAGCGATGTCATATGCCGCCTTTGCCGAAAACACATCAGTAGAGGGAAGAATCTTAGGTGTTTAACCACCACCAACATGTCTAGTCACATGCAGCGAATGCATAAGTTGAAATGGAGGGACCACTTGGCGAAAAAGGACCACACCGGTCCTGGGCTTGCATCCACTGTCAAATCCTCTGTCTCCGTATCCTCCTCCTCTGCCACGACCAGGCGTTCCTCAGCTGCCCATGTCTATCAGCGTCATGAGCAAGGATCATCCTCCGCTTCAGCCTCCACCGTCGCCCGAGTACCACCAGCAGCACCAGAGACCCATCCTACCCCTTCTCCTTCCACCAGTTTTATGACCTGCATGCCGTACAGCGGCCAGTCTAGCAGCCAGCCTTCTGTCTACCAGGTTTGGGAGCAGAAGAAACACGTTAACCCAAACCATCCCAAAGCCAAAAGCCTGAATGTCGGCATTGCCAGGCTTTTGGCCTTGGAAATTTTCCTTTCCGTCTGGTGGACCAGATGGGTTCCCCCAAACGTCGGGCCCTTCCCTGCCCCCAATTTCCAGTTTCCCAAGCGGGCATTTTTTTTTCCAAGAAAAGCTGCCCCTCCCCTAGCAAGCCCCCGTGTCATCAAAAATTTAAAAACGCTTGTCTGAAACCCGTGTCCTAAAAAGTCCATTTGACTACCAATACGGGCCCTTTTAAAAAAGGGCCCAAAGGGGGCCCGCTTTTCCCCTGTGAAAAGGTCACGGGGTGAGCGGGTTGATGCCCTTTTGGGGGAAAGGGTTGGTCACAGGCCCGGGGGCCCCATTTCTTCAAAACCGCAGGGATGGTGCAGGGTTTTTTCCCCCCCAAAGGGCCCAAAGGGTGCATAAACATGAAACCGGGAAAAACCCAGGCTGTTTTGGGAAATTAATCTTTTTCTTGAAGATCGTCAAAACCCCCGGGGTCAGGAGCGGGTAAAGGCTCCTCCCCAACGAGACTGAGCGCTGGGGGGGGTGACAAAAACCCTTTGTGCCAGGCAAAGGTGGATGTGAAACCGATCAAAAATCCCCCGGGTTTTGCCCTTAAAATTTGGGTAGGCTCGAGCACACCCCTTCCCTGGCACCCTCATGAGTCTCTTTTTTGTCCAGAAATTTTAAAGCGTTCCTTTGGGTCGGGGACTCCTGCTGGGGAAAGGCTCGAGGTCTGAGTTCGCACTTCCGCCGTTCGCACCCTCCCTTTGGGTTCGGCTGGCTGCGTTACATGCCCCAAAAACCGGCCTCCCCGTCAACCGTTTTAATTTTTGACGTGGCAACAACTGGAAATTCCACCCTCCACTGCTCAGCGATTTTTGGCCCAAGCAGCGCAATGCCTTTACGCAGTCCCAAGAAACACATGGCCTAAAACAAGCAGCGGTTGCGGATCTGGGGTGTTGGGCCCCCAAAGAGTGGGGGGAGGTGAAAGAGCTTTTGCACCCACCCTTTGACAGTTTTGAAGCCACCAAAATGGTCAGTGGGGAAAAATGCCTTTGTCAGCATGAGCATTGGGGTTAATCTTAGTTCGGGAAATGAT
This sequence comes from Phyllomedusa bahiana, assembly GCA_025379985.1. Classification (NCBI taxonomy): domain Eukaryota; kingdom Metazoa; phylum Chordata; class Amphibia; order Anura; family Hylidae; genus Phyllomedusa; species Phyllomedusa bahiana. Next base: position 81 of record JAODAL010060762.1, on the reverse strand, counting down.
CTTTGGCACTCCTGAAACGAGATCCCACCAGCGATGGAGGAAAGACGGACTCAGATGGGGACACGGAGCCTTTCTCCCCTC